>JAUTBZ010136289.1:0-13405 GCA_032361785.1 Lepetodrilus galriftensis | reverse complement strand
TTTTTGCAATATGGAGAAAAAGTAGAGGGGTATGAGGTACTCGTACTTAATGAAAGAGAAGCACGTGCAGGGGCTGGGATACTTTTACTTATTGGCTTACTTAGCCTTATGAATGCTGTGGCGTTGGGGCATATTATCGTGACGAAAGTATTTATCTCATTTTTTACTTTGGACTTTATTATGCGAGTGCTGCAACCTCGTTACTCTCCTAGTTTGTTACTGGGTAGGTTTTTTGTACAGAACCAACGACCAGAGTATGTAGGTGCAACACAAAAGCGTTTTGCATGGGGTATAGGGCTAATGTTAGCAGTACCTATGTTTTACCTACTTGTCATTGATTTCCAGCCTCACCCTATGAAAGTACTGGTGTGTATTGTTTGTTTGGCTTTGCTTTTTTTTGAAGCGGCGTTTTCTATCTGTGTGGGGTGTAAAATCTATGGACTCTTTAAAAAAGACCCCGTAACCCACTGTCCAGGGGGTATTTGTGAAGTACGTACAAAAGACGACATACAGACTTTTAATTTAGTACAAAAGATCATTACTCTTAGTGTGGTATTTTCTTTATCATTTGGATTATATATCTACTTTACCAAGGTAGAAAGTAAAACATTTCTAGCTAAAAAAGTAAAAATAATGATGATGAGTGATGAAGAGAGAGAAGCTGCCAAAGAGGCAAAAATGCAACGAGAGTTTGATGAATTTTAGATAAAAATAAATGAAAATAGTATGACTCACAAGAGAGATTATATTTGTGCTAAAGTAGCTATGAGGAGGGAAGTATGTCATTAGAAAAAAATGGTTTTGAAATATTAGAAGATTTTGTTAGTACTGATATCATTGAGGCTATAAAAGAAGAAGTCAATCAATATGATACACTATCTCCCAAATATGGTATACGTAGTGCAGATAAAAAGTTTTTTACTATAGCACAACTGATGAAGTCTGATTTACTCCTAACTAAGGCTACTGAGATACTGGGTGTTAAACCACAAGTAGTGAGGGTTATATATTTTGACAAGACAAAAAAGAACAACTGGCTAGTCCCTTGGCATCAAGACAGAACGATAGCGCTTAATAAAAAGATAAAGGTAGCTGGCTGGGGAAAATGGAGTGTCAAAGATGGTGTACATCATGTACAACCTTCTGTTGATGTGCTCGATAAGATGATAACTTTCAGAGTACATTTAGATGATAGTGACCGTAACAATGGATGTTTAAAACTCATACCTGAGACACATACTTTAGGACTTTTAGATCAGGGAAATATAAAAGAGATAACAGCAAAAATGTCTTATAGCCTTTGTGAAGTAAAGGCAGGAGATGTTGTACTTATGAGACCGCATATATTGCATGCATCAAGTAAGTGTGAAGTACCCAAACATCGACGCATTGTACATATTGAGTATAGTAGTTATATATTGCCAGATGGTTTGGCATGGGTTTCTTAGCTTAGCATACTACTCTCTTATTTCAACATCTATACTTTTTTTAGCAGTGAGTATCTGCTCTTCATACCAGTGTGTTTTTTCTATTTGTGGGAAAGTTTCCTTCATAATCTCTAGAGGAGTAGTGTCCCATTCTTCGGTGTTTTTAGCTATATCCCATCCCAATTCATTTAAGACATATGAGAAGATTTGATTGATGATTTTATGGCTAGGTGTTTGTGTCTCTGTCTCTTCTGATAAGAGCGTCTTTATGAGTTTTTTACGTATATCACGGCTATAGTTGTTTTTTAGTGTTTCTATAATATCGGTCTTTTTCATAAGATGGATTCTATCATAACCCATCTCAAAAGAGCCTATATCCATGACATTTTTATGTTATTATACCAATAATTTAAAAGTTGTAATGGGTAAAAAAGGAAAAAAATGGTTGAAAATATTATTGTAGCTTCACTGATTATATTGGTGTTTGGGTACTTTTGGAAAAAAGGGAAACGAGATAAGCAATTACAATTTATAGAACATTATCGATTTTCACCTGCTATTTTAAAAAGAGCAAAAGAGAAGCATGATTATTTGAGTGATGAAGATATGCTGAAGGTAGTACGTGCAACAAAAGATTATTTTTATATTTGTAATCAAGCCAATGGAAAAATGGTAGCAATGCCTTCAGAGATTGTTGATGTACTTTGGCATGAGTTTATACTTTTTACCCGTGAGTATCAGCTTTTTTGTAAAAAAGGATTAGGACGTTTTTTGCACCATACACCTACAGAAGCTATGAAGAGTAAAACCTCAGCAAGCGAAGGCATTAAAAGAGCCTGGAGACTTGCTTGTGCCAAGGCGGAGATAAATCCTAAAACTCCTGAAAAATTACCACTCCTTTTTACGATAGACACAAGTCTCAACATCAAGGGTGGATTCAAGTATGAACTCAATTGTAAAACAAAACCATATAACTCAAATAGTAGTAATGGTTGTGGTGGTTACTGTGCAACAGATATAGGTTGTGCCTCAGGATGTGCAGGTGAGAGTGGTGATGCTACATCAAGTAGTAGTTTCTTTGGAGAGAGTGATGGTGGGAGTTCTTGTGGTGGAGGATGTGGTGGTGATTAGTCATGAAAAAGGGCTGTACAACAAAATGCGACATTATATTTGTTGATTTGTATAAAAGGAGGTCGTCGCAAATTGTGTGTAACTCGGCTGCCTTACTAAGAAGACCCGTGGCTTTCTGTCCTATTTTCACAAATAGTTTAGCAAAAAGAGTATAGGTCTTTTACACTTAAAGTACATTGAAAATATCTATGTTCAAGAGGCTTTAAAAGTTCAGTTTATGGTATATATGTTATTATAGCCATACCAACCGTGTACCAATCTCTTCTGCCTCTTCATGGTTATGTGTAACATAAACCAGTGTAAAGCCCAAAGACTCTTGTAGTCTGATGATTTCTTTACGTAAAACTTTGTTACGTTTGCTGTCCAAGCTAGAGAGAGGTTCGTCCATGAGTAGGATTTTAGGAGAGAGTACTAAGGCACGGGCGAGGGCTACTCTCTGACGTTCTCCTCCCGAGAGTGCATCTACGTGTCGGTTTTCATAACCTGAGAGCCCCACCAAGTCGAGCATCTCTTTTACTTTGTTATTTTGTTCTACTTTGGGTATGTTGTGCATTTTTAATCCAAAGGCTATGTTCTCTCCTACGTTAAGATGTGGCCAGAGTGCCAAGTCTTGAAAGACCATACTGATATTTCTTTTTTGTGGTTCTACAAGGATGTGAGCTTCCTTAGCAACTACTTTAGAGTCTATGATTACTTCTCCTTTATCTGGAGCAATAAAGCCAGCGATGAGACGTAAAATCGTTGTTTTTCCTGAACCAGACTCACCCAAAACGACTACACGCTCTTTGGCTTTGATGTCAAGATTAAAATCTTTTAAAATCATCTTTTGACTTTGTATCAGTGTAATGTTTTTGAGTGTTATCATTTGCGTACTCGCTTTTGTAGAAAATAGATGCCTAAAGGAAGAATAACCGTGAGTATCATAATGAGACATAAGGAAGCGACTACTTTAGGGTTGCCATTTGCCATTTGTGTAAAGATGTAGAGAGGAAGTGTATCTGAACCAGCAGGGTAGACTAGCATCGTAAGCGTGCTCTCCCGCAATGAAAAAATAAACCCAACCATCCATGCGACTATCAGTGACTCTTTTGCTAAAGGAAGGAGGATGAACCAGACTATCTGCCACCAGGATGCACCTGAGAGTTTAGCAGACTCTATGAGAGAAGGAGGGATTTGGGCTAGCTTTTTCTCTATGATTTTACTACTTAAAAAAAGATACTTGATGGTATACCCAAGTACAATAATAAGAGGTGTGGCATAGATGAAATTGGTATATGGAGTGTTATAAAAGAGAATGAGTGCAATACCTATGAGTGTAGAAGGTAAGATAAACAATAAAAGTGTTGTGGTGTCAAAGAGACGAGTCCCTACACTTTGTTGTTCAACTATGTAAGCAGAGATAAATCCAAAAAACACTAAAGCACTTGCACCAAGTGTGGCAAAGAATATACTTCTACTGAGCGGGTCGATGGCTTTATGTAAAGCTAGTAAAAAACTTTCTGTATCTATGTGTATGAATAAAGAGAAGAGGGGAAGTAGTACGATGATACCTACAAAAAGAGTAAGGCTTACTAAAAGAAGCTTTGTTTTCTCTTTTACGTCAATCTCTAAAGTATGATAGGAGGCTGAAAATCGTAAAGGTTGATCAACAGTCCATTTTTGAATGGCTATGATGATGAGGGCTATGAGTAACATAGGCATGGCAGTAACCGTAGCTAGTTTAAAATCATAAAATGCTGAAAATTGTGTAAAACTCTCTAGTGGGAAAATGGGGTAACGTAAAAAGTTTGCTACAGAAAATTCACCAAAACTCAACATAAATACCAACAGAAAAGAGAAGAGAATAGCAGGTTTTATAAGTGGAAGAGTAATATGCTTTAATACACAAAACCATGTACAGTGAAGAAGGGCAGCCTCTTCCATTTTAGGATTAATTTGTCTAATAAAAAGCATGCTCAGAAGTATAGGAATTGGGAGATAGATAGAAAAGAGTATAAAAGCTGTACCTACAAAACCAAAGAGTAGAGAGTTGTTTCCTAGAAGGGTATACCATGCATATGCAAAAATATAAGGGGGAATGAGCAGAGGAATAAGAAGTAAAATCAATAATATGGAACGAAATGCTAAGGAAGTTTTACCTAGTACTAGTCCTAGAAGGGTACCTACTAGGGTAGTAAAAAAGGCAACGACTACTGCAAGTACTAGGCTGTTCTGAAAGCTATGCCAAAGTGTAGGGTTTTGAAACATGGTTTTATAGTCATGCAATGAAAAACCTGTAGGGGAGTAGAGGCTATGGAAAAACATGATGAGTAGAGGGAGTAGCCCCAAGGAGAGAAGTAACCCAAGTATGACAGTGGGTATACCTCTTTCTACTTGCATTATTTGGCTACCCATGCTTTTAAGTACTGTTGACTCTCCAACATTTTTTGTGCGACAGTGGCATAATCTACTTGCATCACCTTGAGCTCTGAAATGGATTTTAAATCTTTGGGTGCTGTAACCCCTTGGTGTAGAGGTATCTGTGCACAGTCAGCATGTGCCAGTTTCTCTTCACTCTCTTTGCTTAAAAGGTAGTCGATGAACTTTTGTGCCATTTTAGGGTGAGGGGCATTTGCTATCATCATCACAGCATTAGGGACAACAAAAATACCTACTTCTCCCTCTTTTTGGTCTGGGTAGATAATGCTGATGTTCTCTTTTTGTCTAAGTCGTGAGATGGCATCATCACTATCGACCAAAGAGAAAGCATACTGTTTGGAAACAACAAAATCAGCACTCTCTCCGTTGCTGGTACTGAGTGTTGTTTGATTGTCTTTCATCTTTTCTAAAAAGCTTTTCGTTTTTGTTTCACCCCAAAGAGAAAAAAGTGCAGAAATGTGTGCAGTCGTGGTACCAAAAAGTGGGTTGGCAATGACAGCTTTCGCTTTGTATTTTGCATTGGTATAGTCTAAGATAGAGCTAGGTTTTTCGTTAAGTGTTTTTTGTGCAACAATGACTCTCACTCTTGCAGAAAACCCTGTCCAGTAGTTGTTTTTTTCTCTAAAGTTTAACGGTATACCCTTTGCATTGGGGCTGAGGTAAGGGGTTAAGATATTTTTCTGTCTTAAAACTTCTGCGCGTATAGGTTCATTTGCCCAATAGACATCAGCTTGGGGGTTACTTTTTTCTGCGATGAGACGATTCATAACACCTGTACTTTTAGACTCCTCTGTATCATACACGGCATTGACTTTGATGCCTGTTTCTTTTTCAAAGTCTTTTAGTAGAGGTTCTGAAAACACTTGATCTTCAGAGACATAGACAGTGACAGTTTTTGTTTTCTGTTGTGATGAACAGGAGATGAAAAGTAAGCATAAAGCTAGGTATGAAAGACTTTTCATTAGGGTTGACTCGTAATGTTGAGGTCATCAAAAGAACTCAGTGCATCAGCTTTGGTCCATACACCTACGCCACCACTTTTCTGTAGGCGAGTGTCTGTTGATTTTAAGTAAGGTTTACCATCTATAAAGCCTTCAAATGTATCACCTTTTTGGATGATTTTCATACTATGCCATCCTTTACTTAGGTGTAAGTCTGCAGAGCTAATCTCTTCGCGTATGCCTTCATGCACAAGATAAAAACGAAAATTGTCTTCTAAGGGGTTAAAACGGGCGATATAATAGTTGTCATCATCTTGTACTCGCCACATGATGCCTCCCCCTTGGTCTATGTGACCAGAGTTCGCTTTAAACTTTACAGTGATACTTCCGTTTAAAAATGAGACTTTAGGTGTATAACAAAGGTTAAAGTAATGAGAACTTTGTTTAGTAAGTGAGAGTACTTTTGAGTGGGCATCTTTTTGTATTTTCCACATGCTGTTTTGTTTCCATGTAGAAATATCGGTATTTTCAAAAGTGAAAAGAGTGTTTTTGGCTAAAAGTGTACTGGTTAAAAGTGAGAGTATGATAAGTGTTTTTGTAAGCATAGTAATATCCTTTATATTAGATGTTAATACCGTTTTGCTTTGACTTTACTGAGATTTTAAAGAAAGATTTACTACACTAACACTATGAATAAAAGTAAAAGAGTATCTATTTTGGGTTGTGGTTGGGTAGGGAAAGCACTCTTTAACCACTTAGAAGCAGACCATATTATGCAGTGTTTAAGTAAAGATATCAAAACCAATGATAAAGAAAATAAATATGACTGTGATGTACTTGTTATTGCGATACCTCCACGGGAGCACTATGTAGAAGTCTTAAAAGAGACATTGGTGAGAGTAGATGCACTTACCCAAGTTATTTTACTCTCTTCCATTTCCTTCTATGATGGTAAGACTTCGGTGGTTGAAGCTGAAGCCTTGATACATGAATACCATGAAGGAAATGTCATTTTACGTTTAGGTGGGCTCATGGGATATGACAGAATTGCAGGTAAATATACCGCAGGAAAAGTACTTACATCGGACAGTAGAACCAATTATGTACATAGGGATGATGTTGTGGGTATCCTATCAGCTATTATAGAACAAGAGATAGAAAATGAAGTGTTTGATGTCATTGCACCTTTACAAAGTATGAAGAAAAAGATATTTTCTCAAAATGCTAAAATATTTGGATTTAAAGAGACAGAGTTTTTACATGGTGATGAAATAGGAAAGATACTCTCTCCTACAAAAGTATGTAAAAGCTTAAACTATACGTTTATACAAGAAGATGTACATACATTTTGGGATACTTAACTTTATTTTTTATAACATTTGTCTATATTACATGCTTGTTCTGGCTTACTTCTCATAGTACACTGTTTAATGGCACTCACTTTTGCTTTCTGAATATTTTTTGATTCTGCCCAGCCTCTAGCACTTTGGGAACTGGCTTTACAGTGATAGACAATAGATATTTTTTTAGCCTTAGTCGTTTTTTTTCTAGTGCTTTTTTTACTTTTAGATTTTCTTTTCTTCTGAGGTTTTACTTTTATTTTACGTATATTTTTTTTCACTTTCTTTTTCAACAAATCACGATTTACAAACATATCATTTTTACGTATATAGTGTATGTCATCTTTGTATAATACCTTATAGTAAATATCTATAAGATTACTATCTTGATAGGTATCATAAGCCTCAATATCGTTCACATTTAGGGCGGTGAAACATTCTCTACTGATAGAAAAATGATAGGCCTTAGTACTATCTAGGAGTCTCTCCATCGCACCTTGGGTTTTACATACTTTGGCATTATGTTTGAGGCGAAAGACTTTTTTTTGTATAGGGTTTGTTTTATTGTCATCTTGGCAAGATGATTTTACTGCATTTTCAAAAGTCTTAAAGTTTTCATAGGTTGATGAGTAGTAGCCTTTAGATGTTTTATGTACAAAGGTACGTTTTCCATTATTACAGGCAAGTAAGGTTTCTATATAGCCATCATTTTTTTTAACATTTTTTATCACATAGGGGTAACATGATGATAGCGCTAAAATGAGTAAAATCGGTATAGATAATATTTTTTGGTACATTAAGGTCTCACTTCTCTTCTAAGTATAGTTGTATTGAGTTTAACTTAAAAGTATTAGGTAAATGTTACTTACTTTGCACTATGGTTAGGAGAAAGAGAGTATTTATCATACTATGTTAAAATCTAAATAAAAAAGTTAGGGTAGGTATGGAAGTATGTTATTGTAAAAGTGGAAAAATGTTTTCAGAGTGTTGTGAACCCATTTTAAGGGTATTAGAAGTTCCAAAAAGTGCATTGGTATTGATGCGGTCTCGTTATGCTGCTTACTGTTTAGGAGATGTAAACTACCTGCAAGCTACCACACATGACCGTACATGGACAGATGAAGAGCTAAAGTTCATACAAGATTGGGCAGATAACAGTGAGTGGCAACACTTAGAGATAGTAGACTTTTCTGAAGACATAGTGGAATTTAAAGCTTATTATATCTTTGAGAAGAAACAACATGTACATCATGAAAAATCGACTTTTTTAAAGCTTAATGATATGTGGAAGTATGTAGATGGTGAAGTTTATGAAGATAAAGTTGACTTTTTACGAAATGAAAAGTGTATTTGTGGCTCTGGTATGAAATACAAACGCTGTTGCTTTCCTAAAATAGACTAATGCATTAGTCTATTTTCTCTAAAGGGATCACTTTTTTAGTAATATCTAGCTTGTCTTTGATAATTTTTTCTTTCATTTTTGTCACACGTTTTTGAAATCCAGGGTGGGTAGCCATGAAGTATTTCCACTCGTCTCCTTCATCCATTCTTTCAAACATTTTTGTTGCATCGGTAACTGAACCATAGGCACAAGACATGACATCAAGTCCATAGGCATCGGCTTCGAGTTCTGCGGTTTGGGAGTATCTTGCATCACCTAGGTTGAGTGTTGTGTTTGCGGCAGCACCATAGTCACTTCCTAGGAACATACCAAACATACTCAAAACGAGTTTATACCCAAGTGTACGTAAATGATCTTTATTTTTAAAGTGTCCTAACTCATGTCCTAAGATAAAAGCAAGCTCATTTTCACTCTCTGCTTTTTTTAACATACCTTTTGTAATATATATATTTCCACCTGGTGCAGCAAAGGCATTAGGCTCAGACTCATCAATAATATTGATACCAATATCATAAGGTAAATGGGCACAGGCAGTGAGCTTTTTTGTAATTTTTGTAAGGTAAGGGTTGTCTTTTTCTGAGATATTCATATCTATAGAAAACATTTCTTCTAACTTTTTTTCTTGTTCTGGAGAGATGTTATCTACCGCATAGTTAATCGCATACCCTAAAAGTACATAAGCGACACCTGCTAAAAGAAGTAGTGAGAGTGTAAGCTTGAGCCCAAGGGCTAAAGGATGCTCTTGGCTTACGTTGACACTATCATCGGGGAGGGTAGAATTATATTTCATCTATATATAGCTGTACCATAGGCAAGAACTTCTATGGCTCCTACACTTTTTTGGGCATTTTTAGAGATGGAACTGGTCTCTATGCGAATATTTATAATCTCACTTGCATTGCCCGCTTCTTCTTTCATACGAAGTATAGCTTCACGTCTTGCTCTGTCTAAAATAGTCTCATACGTGGAAATGTTACCTCCAAAGATATTGATAAGAGAAGCGATGAACTTTTTAAAATAATCTATAGAAAGTACTACATTACCACCTACAAGTTTATACTCTTTTATCTCTTCTGGATGTAGAGGTCTTTTGAGCATAATAGTAGGTAACGTCTTCATCTCTTCTTCACGTTTACGTATGGAGGTAAAGTGTTTTTTTTCCGCATAGGTACCAAAACCATAGCCTAAAATAAGCAGGGCTAAAAAGATATACAAATCCATTATTTAACCTTTACTGCCGTACCATAGACATAAAGTTCAGCAGCTCCTGCGGCCACGGAAGAGGTAGAAAAACGCACATTGAGTATGGCATTGGCACCGAGTGATTCTGCCTGTGCTTCCATACGTTTGATGGCCTCATCTCGAGACTCACCTAGAAGTTCAGTATATCCTTTAAGTTCCCCACCAAAGATATTTTTAAGACCTGCTGCGATGTCACGACCTAAGTGCTTTGCTCTCACTGATGATCCTGATACAACACCGAAATGTTCTACTATCTCTTTATTTGGTAAATACTCAATATTTGTGATTAACATACGATGCCTTTAATGTGATTTCAATAATTATAGCGAAATATTTTTCACTATTGCCATCACAATATGCTACAATAATAGTATGAAACTATTTTTTATTATAAGGGGAAACTATGCCAGCCTACCATGTTGAACGCAGTACTATTATAAACAAACCAATAGAAAAAGTAAGAGATAGCCTTAGAGATTTTAAACAATGGCCCCAATGGTCACCATGGCTTATAATGGAGCCAGATGCAACACTTACGTATTCCGATAGACAAGGACAAGTAGGAGCGAACTATGGGTGGTCTGGTGTACTTGTGGGTGCAGGGAGTATGGAACTTATGGAAGTGCATGATAATACACTTAAAATGCAACTTACTTTTGTCAAACCTTTTAAGTCTAGGGCTGATGATAGTTTTGTACTTGAGACCACAGAGGAGGGTACAAAAGTTACATGGAGTATGGATGGACATTTACCTTTTTTTATGTTTTGGATGACAGGGAAAATGAAAACCTTGATTGGCATGGACTATGATCGTGGATTGTTAATGCTCAAGGAGTATTTAGAGACAGGTGTAGTAGCATCCTATGTACATATAGAGGGTGTACTTCCCATGAAAGCACAAAAATACATAGGTATACCTAGAACCTGTGCCATAAAAGATATAGGAGAGGTGATGAAAAAAGATTTTGAATCACTCTATGCATTTATGGAACAAAATAATCTCTCTAAGGATAGGATTCCTTTTTCTATTTACAATACTTTTGATATTTTTAACGGTGAGTCACGTTATGTTGCATGTATACCAGTAGAGGAAGATATAGACATAGAGAGTAGATGGGTACGTGGCACTGTAGAAGGACGTGATGCACTTAAAACGATGCACAAAGGCACTTATATTCACTTAGGAAATGGTTGGATGACTGCGATGAGTTTTGCTCGTATGAAAAAAATGAAAATGCTCAAATCACCCGTTGGCTACGAGTTCTATCTAAATAACCCCTCTGACACAGCAGAAGAAGAACTCATCACTGAGATTTACTTACCTTTGAAATAAATAAGGGTACACTACTCTTAAAAAAAGAAGAGAAAGATGAGTAAAGAATATTATATAGGCATCATGTCAGGCACGTCACTTGATGCTGTTGATGTAGTACTCTGTGAGATAGACTCTCACACTTGTACACTTCTCTCTTCACTTGAATACCCTATGCATCAAGAGCTTAAAACTGACATCTTAACTATGATAAATGGCAAAAGCACTGTAGAACAAGTAGGGCAGATAGATCATCGTTTGGGTGTTTTGTTTACTCAGGCTGTAGGAGCATTGCTCATACGTGAAAATATAGATGCTTCTAGCATCACAGCCATAGGTTCGCATGGTCAGACACTTTGGCACGCACCTAATGGAGAGTATCCATTCTCTATGCAACTAGGTGATGCAAATATCATTACAGCTAAAACAGGCATACCTGTGGTAGCAGATTTTAGACGTAAAGATGTGGCTCTTGGCGGGCAGGGTGCACCTTTTGCTCCTGCTTTTCATGAATTTATATTTAGTAATATTAATACATCTGTATCTGTTGTAAATATCGGCGGTATGGCTAATATCACGGTATTGGCAAAAAACATCCATGATAAGTTGATTGGTTATGACACAGGCTGTGGGAATGTACTACTAGACATGTGGATAGCCAAGCATCAAAATGAGTCATATGACAAAGATGGTGCATGGGCGAAGTCTGGAGAGGTAGACTACACACTTTTAGATGCTATGATGGCAGATGACTATTTCTCTTTAGACTACCCAAAGAGTACAGGGCGAGAGAAGTTTAATGAGGCTTGGCTAAAGGATGCCCTTCGACAGGCTCAGGGAACGATGGTTGATTCGGTTACTGAGCTTGTCGAAGTAGTCAAAGCCCAAGATGTTCAACGTACTTTGGTAGAACTCACAGCCCTTAGCATAAGTAATGAAGTGTTAAAGTTTAACACTGATGTAGCTTTACTTTGTGGAGGTGGTGCTAAAAATAGCTTCTTGGTAGAACGCATCAAAGCACTCATGCCTAATGTTGAAGTAGCCATAGCACAAAATGCAGATGAGATAGAAGCGATGACCTTCGCATGGTTGGCATATAAGCGCATACATAAAGAGGTTGTGAACTTGAAGGATGTTACGGGTGCTAGTGATAATGCTGTATTAGGATGTGTGTACATCTAAGCTTTTATTTTGTAGCATTAGGGCAAAGTACATCAGATAGTAAGTGTATATTCTCCTTATTAATTGCTCTTTCTGTCACTGTGAACACCCTTGAAAGCGAAGCGATTTGAGAACAGTGACGACTTTTGGTTTACCCCAAGGGTATTTCCGATGGGCACTTTTCTAGAAAAGTAATGAGAATACGCACTTGCAGTCTGAAATAATATACGCTATATTTACAAAAGAAAATTTGAGGATATATAATTGAATAAGAGATTAGAAGCGTGGCTAGAACAAATAGGTTGTGAGGGTGAACTTGAACCTGTAGCAGCAGATGCTAGCTTTAGAAAGTACTATAGACTAAAAAGTACAATGCACTCAGGCATCGTTATGGATGCTTCAGTACAAAAAGAGTCAGTACCACCGTTTATAGACATAGAACACCGTCTATACGAAGCAGGAGTAAGAGTAGCGAAGATAAATACCTATAACCTAGAAGAGGGCTTTGTCTTCATGGAAGACTTGGGTAATGTACATCTTGCAGATGTCATAGAAGATGACTTTGAACTTTACTATGGAAAAGCCATAGATAGCCTCATAAAAATGCAAAACGTAGAGACTGAGGGTTTGCCTGAGTATGATGCGGAGTTCTTGCGCTTTGAGATGGACTTGATGCAAGAGTGGTACTTAGAGAAACATTTAGGACTTACCCTTGATGTGACACAATTAAGTACCATTTCTTCTGCTTTAGAAACCATCACTTCTGAAGTACTTGCACAGCCTCAAGAGGTTTTTGTGCATCGTGACTACCACTCTCGAAATCTTATGTTTGGATGTACCGATGACTTAGTAGTCATAGACTTTCAAGATGCCCGTGTAGGGGCTGTAACGTATGACCTTGTCTCTCTCCTACGGGATGTCTATGTAGAACTTGACCCCTATGATGTGGAACGTTTGGCTCTTCATTTTAGAGATATGAAAGGCTTAGATGTAGATGATGAGACGTTTATGCGTTGGTTTGACTTTATGGG
>JAUTBZ010136278.1:0-13410 GCA_032361785.1 Lepetodrilus galriftensis | reverse complement strand
TAGTTTCGGTCATGATCCCAAAGATATAAAAATTAAAGAAATTGGCATCAAGCCAGGTGAAAAGCTCTATGAAGAGTTAATGAGTGAAGAAGAGATGCGCCGTACAGTAGAATTAGAAAATTATTTCTCTGTAACGCCTGCTTTTAAAGGCTTTTACCAAGATATTGATTATCAGTACGATAATATTATTTCTGAAGAGGTTAATCAAGTTTATAACTCTGCGCACCAAACATTACTGACGGGTTTAGAGTTAAAAGGCTTTTTGGTTGAGTATAACTTACTTGAAGAAGCCGAAGAGAAGAAAACAGAAACAAAACGATATTGGCCAGGCGATAAAGAAGGTAAAAATTTATGAAAATATTAATACTGGGCGGTGATGGTTATCTAGGCTGGCCAACAGCGATGAACCTTTCTGACCAAGGCCATGAAGTTGCGATCGCAGATAACTATTTGCGCCGCAATATTGCCCGTGAACAAGATGTTGAGCCCCTTTATGAGGTTCCTAATATGACGGATCGTTGCCGTATTTGGGAAGAGGTATCAGGCAAAACTATTATTCCTTTTATCGGCGACCTAACCGAATGGGATTTTATGCGCCGCTTATTTGTGGAGTTTAAACCTGATGCGATTGTTCATTATGCTGAACAGCCTTCTGCACCCTACTCCATGCTCAACCGAGAAACTGCGACACTCACAATTCGTAATAATATTGATGTGACGGCCAATCTTATTTTCGCAGTACGTGAGTTTGCACCAGACATCCATATCGTAAAACTTGGCACAATGGGTGAATATGGTACGCCCAATATTGATATTGAAGAAGGTTGGATTGAAATTGAACATAAGGGACGCTCAGACAAGTTCCTTTATCCACGTCAAGCTGGCAGCCTGTATCATACCACAAAGGTTATGGATACAGATTTGCTTTGGTATTATGTCCGTATGTGGGACTTGCGGGTCACAGATTTGATGCAGGGGCCCGTCTATGGCATCTTTACCCCTGAGAGTCGCCGTGATGAACGTTTGCTACCGTTCTTCTCTTATGATGAACTATTTGGGACTGTTTTGAACCGTTTTATTGCCCAAGCGGTCGCTGATTATCCTTTGACGGTTTATGGCAAAGGTGGACAAACGCGCGGTTATCTAAATGTAACAGATACCATTGACTGTGTGCGCCTATCGCTAGAAAATCCCGCTAATCCTGGTGAATTGCGTATTTTCAACCAATTTACAGAAACTTTTTCTGTCAATGAGCTGGCAGACAGAGTGCAACAAGCAGGTAAAGTGATTGGCATTGATGTCACCATCAAAAACCTTGAAAACCCGCGCAAAGAACAAGAAGAGCATTATTATAATCCTGCCCATACTGGTCTACTTGACCTTGGCTTAAAGCCAAATCTTTTAAGAGAAGAAGGCTTGGTCGAAATGTTGGAAAAAGTAAAACAACATAAGAAAAACATCATAAAACATAAAATTTTCAGGGGAACAAAATGGGCTTAGGATCGAACCTTATGAGCAAGAGCAGATTTTTGAGAGCAGAAAAATGATACCCAAACATCGAAAATATTATGCTGAAATTGATGGTTTGCGGGCGGTGGCTGTTCTGTCTGTTGTCCTGTTTCACCTAGATTTAAGTTTTATTTCTGGTGGCTTTGTGGGTGTTGATGTCTTTTTTGTTATCTCTGGTTTTTTGATAACAAGAAATATTTACTCTGATATCAAACAAGAAAAATTTCAACTTTTAACGTTTTATTACCGCAGATTCATGCGGTTGTTTCCTGCTTTTTTGGTTACAATAATTATTTGCTTCATCTTTGCTTTTCTCCTATTCTCGCCTGCTCACTTTAAAAGGCTAAGTGAATCTACATTATACGCTCTGACCTCTCTTTCAAATTTTTATTTTTGGAATGAATCTGGTTATTTTAATTCATCTTCTATATTCAAACCATTACTTCATTTCTGGTCTCTTTCTGCAGAAGAACAATTTTACCTATTTTGGCCTCCCTTCCTTATTTTACTCTATCGTAAATGGCAAAAGGTTGGTCTTGTCGTTGGGCTAGTCACCTTGTGTATAATTTCAGTTAGTATTACAGAGGTGGTTGTTCGGCAATCTTCTGAAACAGCCTTTTATCTGATGCCTTTTCGCATTTATGAATTTGCGATTGGCGCTTTGTGTGTCTGGCTTATATCTTCTAAACATAATAATTTTATCAAGGAACTTGGGCTTATCACAGGACTTCTTCTTGTTTTATGGTCAGTTTTTTATTTTAGTCGTGAGACCCTGTTCCCAGGATTTTCTGCCTTGATCCCAAGCCTTGGGGCAGCCCTTATCATCATTTCAACAGGGTCGCAATATAGCGGATTAATATTGAAAAACCGTATTGCAATTCATATTGGCCTTATTTCTTACTCTCTTTATCTTGTCCATTGGCCTGTTATTATTTTTTATCAATACTGGAAAGGTGCTGAACTCACCGGAATAGAAAAATTACTCCTTTTGACCTTTTCACTTTTTCTTGCTGAGTTGATGTATTTCTTTGTTGAACGCCGTTTCAAACTAAAAAAGGAAACTACTCTCCTAAAGAAACCTGTATGGCATGTCGCTCCTTTTCTTATAATCACGATCTTAATTGCTCTCCCTTCTGTTCACTCAATGAAACACTATGGCTGGTGGTGGCGTATTGATGTGTTACCAAAACAGACAAAATTTATCTGTCAAAATGAAACCAAACACGAGAAACTTGAACGCAAATGCGTTATAGGTGCTAATGGCACACAAATTGCTAATGTTTTATTGCTTGGGGATAGTCATGCAGGGCATTTATTGCCAGGTCTTGATCAACTTGGCAAAAAAGCCAATCTAAAAATTGATGTCTGGACGCATCCAGGTTGTCCTCCAATATGGGGAACTTATAAAATTTTTGGTACAAAAGCACCCAAACGCCAACAAACATGCAAATCACTCATCCCAAAATGGGAAAAGGTTATGGCTAGTGGGCGTTATAAAACCATTATCTTAGCAAATCGTTGGATGTGGTTATTTGAACCTGTAAAATATGGTAAAAAAAATATGCGCAGAGATTATCTCGCTGATAGAGATAAACCCGAAATGAACAGTCAAAGCGCGCGCATATTATTTAAAGATCGCCTCCAGCTGAATGCAAAAAAGATCCATAAAGCCGGATCACGCCTCATTATTTTTTCACAAATTCCATTATTAGGATGGAATATACAAGATTGTAACCATGTGCCCCAATTTATAATATCGCCTAACCCAAACATACCAAGATGTGATGGCGGCATTTCTTATAAAGCTGCAATGAAACGATTGGCTTACACCAACAAAACAATAAGAGATCTTGGGTCAAAGAAAACTATGGTTGTTATTCCCTCTGATTATATCTGCGATCATAAGGTAAAAAAATGCAGAACAGTGATAGGAAAACAAGTTATCTATCGAGATAGAAATCACTTGAATAATACTGGAAGCTTATTTCTTGTACACAAAATAGAAGACGCTTTCCTTAATTTTATTGGTAACAATGAAAATTTGGGATATATCAAACATTCTGGGAAAAAGGAAAAATGAGCATTTTTACAACTGTTTACGGAGATATTGCATGGTCTTAAACTGGGTTATAACAGGAGGTTGCGGCTTTTTAGGCGTCAATCTTATCCAAAACTTGCTAGCTGAAGGTAGTCACACCATTATTGTACTTGATAATCTGAGTGTTGGCTCACGTAAAGATCTATCAACTGTATGCATATTTGATGAAAATACCATTGATAAAATGGATGATGGCGATAATTTGGTTAAGCTTATTGTTGGTGATATTCTTGATGCTAATCTTGCACAACAAGTCACAAAAAATGCCAATGTTATTGTTCATTTTGCCGCCAATACAGGCGTTGCGCCTTCTGTTGAAAATCCACGTCAAGATATGGAACTTAATGTATTGGGTACATTCAATTATCTTGATGCCGCCCGCCTAAATAATGTGAATAGATTCGTCTTTGCTTCCTCTGGCGCACCTGCTGGAGAGGTTGAACCACCAATACATGAAGAACTCGCCCCTCACCCCGTTTCTCCTTATGGAGCAAGTAAGCTAGCTGGAGAAGGCTATTGTTCTGCTTTTAATAAATCTTTTGGTGTTGAAACTGTGAGCCTGCGTTTTGGCAATGTTTACGGCCCGCTTTCAGGTCATAAATCAAGCGTTGTTGCTAAATTTATCCGCCGCGCTCTTGATGGTGAGGTTTTGGAAATTTTTGGAGATGGTACACAAACCCGTGATTTTATCCATGTTGATGATCTGATTGGTGCCGTGCGCAAAGCTGCTTCTGTTGAAGGTATTGGTGGTGAAACGTTTCAAGTCGCCACACAATCAGAAACATCTGTAGGTGAAATGCTAGAACAGCTTCAAGCCACCTTTGAAAAGCATAATATTGAAAAACCAGAAATAACCTATACAGAACGCTCTAAAGGTGATGTTATGCGTAATTTTTCTGACACTTCAAAGGCTAAGAAAGTGTTAGGCTGGCAAACCACAATAGAATTACCTGAAGGTCTTGATGAAACTCTTGGCTGGTTTCTTAAACGCCCATCTTGAATGGAAAACCATTGTCACTATCTAATCTTTTCAAAAGTAAACTCTCAGGCAATATTTTCTGGCTCGCACTTGCTGAAATTGCAGGGCGCGGCTCCATTATTCTTGGTAGCATCTATCTTGCACGTGTTCTAGGCGTCGAGTCTTTCGGTGTTTTTATGCTTGCCCAAATGACTGTATTTTATTTATGGTTTGCAGTCGATCTTGGAACCACCATGTATGGCATTAGAGAAGTGGCAAAGTCTAAGAAAAATATCCAAGATATTACAAATCCATTGCTGACGATACGATTTTTATTCGGTATATTGATTTTTTCCATCTTGTTGATTGTTGTTAGCTTATTTATCGATTCTGAAAAGCAGAGCATTTTTGCCACTTGTGGCCTTTACCTTCTCATTTATGCCCTCTATCCTGAGTGGATTGTCAAGGGATTAGAGGGTTTTAAATACCTAGCAATCAGCAGTATTATATATGCTGTTCTTTTTATTGTTTCCATGCTCTTATTTGTCAAAGGACCTGAAGATCTTGCTATTGTAGGAATCGTATGGGCTATGCCTTATCTTGGTGCTTCACTGTTTTTGTATATTACCCTCAAAAACCGTTATAAGTTTTCCTATAGACCAAATTTTGATATGGATATTTGGCGCAATAAACTCACACATTCAATTTATTTTACATTTTCTGGTTTGTTTATACTTGTAAACCACTATGCACCAATTTTTATATTAGCTCTATTTTATTCCAATACAGAAGTAGGGTTGTTTTCTGCTCCATTCCGTCTTATCGTCGTACTTGAATCAATGGGTTTTATACTTTTAATGGCATTTTTCCCATCCATGTCAACTCAATATAAAAATAATTTTCTTCTTTTTTATAAACAGCAAAAACAAATGAATTTAATGATGCTCACTATTGGCCTCTCTACTGCGATTGTCTGTTTTTTCTGGGCTCAACCAATAATTATGCTATTATTTGGTGAAGCATATCAAGCCAGCATTCATACCTTTATTGTTCTGGTATGGCTTTTACCGCTCTATTTCATACGCAATGCCTATGGCATCATTCTACAAGCTATAGGATTACAAAAAAAACACTATTTAGCCTCCCTATTTGGAGCAATTGCTAGTTTAGGATTTGGTTTACTACTTATTCCATACATGGGTAGAATGGGAACTGCTTGGGCATTAGTCTTGGCTGAGTTTGTTTTTACTGGCATGATGTATTTTTACTTCAGAAAGTTTATTCAGAAGAAATTTGAATGAAAAAATCGAAATATTTTAAGAAAGTCTTTGAAAAAGAGAAACCTCATTTTTAGAAAATGCATAGTAAAATAAAAAAGACAAGAACATGTCAATTGAGTCATATCAAACATGTTCTAATTAATAGATATTTCAATAAAAAACCTTGAATTTTGGAGAAACGATCTGATTTTTTGGAAAAGTATAGCGCTCATATTAATTTTTTACAGTATGATACCCTTTGCATTCACGCAAACCTGGCTTTCAACACGCATTGTAGGACTTCCTATTTCCTACATACCTTTCATGTTCCTTTTAATGCTTAATTTTCTGACTTATGCGCTAGTTGGATTAGGAAAGATCTCTTGGCATGCCATAAGGCCTACTTTGTGGATGGGGGCAATGATTGTTTGGGCCATTGTGGCAACTATTATTTTGAAGATACAAGGAAGACTGGTAGCCCTGCCTGATGCTCTTCAAGACATTACCATGTACCTGTTCTACTGGATATTTGTCTATATTAGCACCTTAACATTCTTGTACGGATCACATGCCGAGGAACGGGTAGATCAAATATTCAGACTATTTATGATCACTATGGGGCTGATTGTGATTATTGGAGGTGCTCGATATTTTGCTATCGACTATGGGAAAACTATGCCTTTTCTAAATTTCTTTAACCCCTTACAATGGCGTTTATTTGAATCTCTATTGCTAGTGTTTTTTGCAACAATGGCTGCTGGTTGGTACAGCGCAGAAAAAAAAAAACTATATTTACTTTTGTTTTTGGTGTTATCGGTAGGTATATTGTTGTCAGAAAGCCGTACAGCCTATGTCGCTTTGGGTATACTCATCATTTATTTTAGTTATAAACAGCGTATTTGGAATATATTCAGCAAGAACAGTTCTTTATTGCTTATTGGAGGAATAATTGCTGGTTCTCTACTTTTCACTTTAGATCATGATAATATTCAGGAACGATTTAAAAAAATGAATGGTATCTTTATCTATCTATCTATGGATTTTGAGAAAGCTGTAGAAGAGGATCATTTGGTTCGACGTATGGGGATGATTATTGCTTCATTAGAGATTATCAAAACTCATCCAATTCTCGGTGTTGGAATTGGCAAGAAAAACTATTTTGAAAATTTTCCTCAATATTATCTCAATTTTTTTCATATTGGTCGCCCACACAATCAATATATCATGGTGGCTAGTAGTCTCGGGTTGATAGGACTGACTCTATTTTTAGGATTTCTTTTCTCAATCCTGAAACTTGGCAGAAAAGCCCTTCGTCGCTGGCACAACGTTCCTATCTATGGCGAAAAAATACGATATGTCATCCTAGGTAATATACTCATTATGATCATGATGATAGGCTATGAGTTTGAAACAGAACCTTTTATCTGGATTATTTGGGGGATGAGTACTGCATTCTTCGCTGAAAGAATACAGTGCCCATAAAAAAAACTCTTTTTACCCTTTTCTGTTATGCTTCATTTGCTGTTGGGACAAAGCAGAAAAACAGGTCTTTATGTGGTTGATAGTACTGGCTTAAAAGTTTGCCACCAGAAGCGCATCCCTAGGCACAAGGTGTTTAGTGGCATCGCAAAGCGTGGTAAAGGGAAATGGGTTGGTTCTTTGGCTTCAAGCTTCATATTGTCATAAATGACTGCGGAGAATTCATGACTGTCCACATTACACCAAGCAATACAGATGACAGAAAACCCCTTGATATTTTGACCAAAGGTTTGGAAGGAAAGCTGCTGGCAGACAAGGGATATATTTCACATAAATAGTTCAAAAAACTCAGGAAAAAGGGACTTCATATCCTTGTTGATATCCGTAAAAATATGAAGAATTATCTCTTACCACTTTACGATAGATTCTTGAGGCGAAAACGGTTTTTGGTCGAGACTGTTTTTGGCGTTTTAAAACAGAATATGGTTTTGGAACACACAAGGCATCCTGCGTTGAAAATACCTTCGTTCATATCCTCTCTTGCCTTGTTGCTTATTGCCTAAAAGGGGGGAAACTCCAACAAAGGTAGAAAATCTGCCATAGAATTTGAAATTTAGCCTGTTGTTCTTCAAAAGTTGGATCAGGGCGGTTATTGCCCTTTAAGAGGATTTCTCAGATTCAGTATTTTCTGGGCTGCCTCTTTTGGACTTCCATCTCCATTGACATAATCATAGAGCGTTGTGGTTGTGATACCCAATTCCTTTGCTACAACATGTGCCTTTGAGTTTCTGTCAGACATGGCGGCCATTGCCATTCGGATTTTGGAAGGTGTCATCTTTCGAGGTCTACCGCCTTTACGGCCTCTGTCACGAGCGGCTGCAAGACCAGCCTTGGTACGCTCAACAATTAATTCTCTCTCAAACTCTGCCAGTGCTGCAAATATTCCGAAGACGAGTTTTCCTTCTGGTCGTGTGGTGTCTATTGCTGTGCCTTGTCCTGTCAGGACTTTCAGACCAATATTCTGGTCATTGAGTTTTTCAGTCAGTTCTATTAGATGACGCAGGTTACGTCCCAAACGGTCAAGTTTCCAGACCACAAGGGTATCGCCTTCGCGTAAGGCTTTCAGGCATGCCTCCAGACCAGGGCGCATATCATGACGGCCACTCATCTTTTCTTCATAAATATGGCTTTCACTAACGCCACTGGCAAGCAGGGCATCATGCTGAAGGTCAAGGGTCTGACTGCCATCAGCTCTAGAAATTCTAGCGTATCCAAGTAACATGCTTTGATCATACCAGAAAACTTGTTTCAATTCTATTTTTCTTATGTAGATTTTTGTAACAAGTTTTCTGGTGAATGAAGCCTATAAACCACTATAAAATTGACCTCTGTAGCAATCACCAGATAAACGATCGTTTTTCGGATGATGTTTTATAACAATTCAGGAGTTGGTTATACCAAGAATGCGTATAGGGTTTTTACTGAGCTGTGGTTACTTCAAAGATTCAAATCTATTTTTTACACCACAGGATTTTAATGCTCGCGATATTAAAAGTGTAGCGCAAGAACTGGGATTATCAGGAAATAACTGCACACCAGAAAGCTATACTGAAACAACACAGCGACGGCATCTTAGTCTCATTCTTGAATTTTATGGATTTCAAAATTTTGAAGATAAGGCTGCAATCCTTATACAGAAGGAGGTTGAAGCCATGGTATCTCGTTAACTCAAACCTAAACTTATTTTTTGGCGTTGTATTGATCTTGCTGCGTCAGGCCATTGAAAAGCAACTCAACAATGTCGAACTAGCAAACAAACTCACAAGAGCCATGGCTGTAGGCAATCCAAGGGAATACACCTAGGCTAAAAAGGAGGAACAGGAAATTGCCGAAAGCTATAACCGTCTCATCAAAAATGCCATTATCTGCTGGAACTATCTCTACCTGACCAAAAAACTCAAACAGGCAAAAACAGACGAAGACAGAGAGCATTTACTCAAATCCATCATCACACATTCCGTTGTCTCATGGGCACATATCAACATGCTGGGAGAGTATGATTTCTCTGACGAAAAGCTACGCGATACTGTCGGAATTCTCTCCCCCCCCCAAAAAAAAAATCAGACCATAAAGGGAGTTTCAGAAATTCCTATGGCGGATTTCCGACCTTTGTTGGAGCTAACCCAAAAGGCTCAAAACCTAAAATAAAATTCCCCAAAAGGTCAGAAAACTACCTGCTTACGTATAAATATATAATAATATCAAAGACTTAAAAGAGTGGTTAAACGAGATTCGGGTTAAGTAATATCTTATCTCATATTTTGAGAAAAACCCTAATGATAGTTTTGATATTGAAAGTTAAACGGGCTGGGAATCCTGCAGCTCCAAAGTTTGTACTTTGCAGTACGCTTGTTCTCCCTCCTTTTTAGAGGAGGGGGAGATTATGATTAAATTTTTTAATAAACTGCATTAAAGTTATCGAAATTGTCCACAGTCTAGTAGTTATAAATAAGGATTTTAATTGTTCTAGCTATAAAAAAATGTAAATAGCTGGTTAATTAATATTTGCAGCTAATGGTAAAAAAATGAAAAAAGACAGTGTCTCTCAACGTGATGAAGACGGTTTTGAAATTGCAGACTTTTTCATTGCCATCTGGAATGTGCGTAAGTTATTATTCTCGGTAATGGTTTTGACTCTTTTGGCAAGCCTTGCATTTATTTCTTTTATGAGAATAGCTATTCCAGTTACAGAAGTTTATAAAACTTCCCTTAATTTTTTATTTGATGGAGCCCGAAAAGGTAAATATCCGAATGGAGTCTTATTTGCACCTACGGATTTGATTTCTGCGAATATATTGAAAACTGTTTATCGTAATAATAAGCTTTCTGAATTTGGAATGACGATGTCTGATTTTATGTCGTCTGTTAGTATTCGTCCTTATAGCGTAACTTTAGATAGTATCATTGCACGATATGAAGAAAGGTTAAATGATAAAAAAATCAGCTTTGTAGAACGTAAAAACATAGAAAATGAGATGGAAAAAGAAATAAAAAATCAAAGTGCTAATACGGTTTTACTCAGTCTTTTTTTTCAAAAAGAATATTCAATTCCGAAAGTTATTGGTGAAAAAATATTAAATGATATTCCTAAAGTTTGGGCGCAAATAAGCATCGAGCAGTTAGGCGTAATACAGTTACCTACTGTCACAGGTAAAAATAAAATTTTAAATATAAAAGACTTCAACACATATGATTATCTTATTAGTACAGAGGTATTAACAGAGTTTACAAATGAAATACTTCGAAAGTCAAAACGATTAAAAAAATATCAAGGTATAACAACAGTTATTGACGCAAAGACAAAACTTAATTTTTATGAGTTACAACAAGAACTTAAGTTTTTTTCAGATTATAAATTACGGCAATTAAATGTTCTGATTATTTCCTCAGGACTACATAAAAATATTATGAGAACAAAAGGATTTTTTCAGTCTCGAATGAAAGCATTAGAAATTGACTATAATGTTTGGAATAAAAAAGCAGAAGCCGCTAAAGAAAGTTTGTTTTTATATGATCGTTCGAAGCATTATAAAAACAATCCTAAAAATGGTTCGAAAGTACTAGCTTCAGAAGCTTTATTGTTAGGTAGTACTTCACCGCAAGTTAATGAAGGGTTTATTAATAAAATTATTGAATTAACGCGACAAAGAGAAGATTTAGAGTTTAGGCAAAAATTAGTACAACAATATCAATATTTATATGACCGTGGGGTGCGTTCTTTTAGAGATGTAAAACGTATAAAAGCAATATTACTTAATTTGGAAGAAAATGTTTTAAATAATGTCTCTGCCACTAATACTAGAGATATTGAATTAAGAATTCAGCAGGCTGTCGCACAAATTAATGACTTAAACAAAGTTCTATTTGGCTTATATGAAACATTAAGTTTAAACAGGTTTCCTGAGGGGAAAAAATTATATAAGGAACTCCTATTACCTTCTAATCAAGCCTTCAAACGCTATCATCCTATTATAAATAAATATACATTTCTGTTTATGTTATTTTCAATTGTTGCAGTTACAACACTAACCCTATTTATAAGTCTGATAATAAGGGGAATTGGTAAAAATAATTTAACATAATATCATATACTCCTAATCATTATCATTTTTTTTTTAGAGATTACAAGTGACAGGAGTGTAACATGTTTTAATATTTAATTCTGAAGATAGAGAGATAGGATTGTGAAAAAAGAAAAACAAAACATTAGTATCTTACTGTTTAGATGTATTTTTCTTCCGTTATTTGCTGGATGTAATGAAAAAAAGGTACTTGAAAACACTAAAGGTGATGTAAGTATAAAGGCGACTAAAAAAACATTAAAATCAGTTTTAGGATCCAAGGCAGAACCGTTTAAGGACGGTATAAAAATTACCAGTGCTTTTAGTAAGATGCCTATCTATTATAGCACAACGGGTGGTGTGTATTTTCGTCTTGATCAAAAGGATGAAGAAAAACTATCTGGAAAGACTGTTATTGTTGAGATTACTGCGGGGCCCATTGAAGAGAATGTTTTACAACAAAGAAATGATGATTATCCAAATAATTCTCATGAATTTGCAGTGTCTTATTCAACGGCAGCTGTTGGTGCTAGCGGTTGGAAAAGTTTTCCTGTTAAACTTGAGAAATCAAAATATCGTTTTAAATATAAGATCAAAAAAGATCCTAAGCTTGGTTTAAGAAAGCACACAGACTATATTGGTATAATTAGCGATATTAAGGGAGAAAGCAAGCCTATTATCGTGTATAAAGTAAATGTATTTATTATTAAATAAGGAAGAACATGTTTAAAAATGCTTTGGCAAAAAAACTGCCCGAAGGAATAAAAAAACCTCTTCGTTTAGTTTACAATGGTCTTTTTTACAGACATCCAGATCTTGGATCTACACTTGAAATCAATCCGTATGGCCAGTTTGATGTTGTATATAGAAAAAAGACTGCTGATGAAAGAGTCATTGAGCATAGTTTTGATAACGATATTTTCTTTTCTGGAATGCCAGAATATATTCCAAGTAGCGGAGATGTAATTATTGATGTTGGAGCTCATATTGGGACATTTTCAATGACGGCATCAAGGTCTGTTGGTGATGGAAAAGTTTATGCTATTGAGGCCAGCAAGGATACTTATAACTATCTTCGGCTTAATATTGCTTTAAATAAACTAGAAAATGTTTCGTCTCATCATTTGGCATTGAGCGATAAGAACGGAAGCTTAAAACTTTATCATAGCAAGGGAAATTGGGGACACTCTATTGTCAAGGAGTTATCAGACCAAAGCGAAGAAGTTCGTTGTTGTTCATTGCAGACATTCATGAAGGACAATGAAATTGAGCATTGTAACTTCATAAAATTCAATTGCGAAGGAGCCGAATTTCCTATATTGATGTCCACCCCCAAAAATATTATGGCAAAAATTGATAATATGCTCGTACTTTACCACAGTTTTTTATGGAAAGAGCACAGTAAAGAAGAGTTGATGGCCTATTTGCAAGAGTGCGGGTTTGAAACTGAATTACGCAATGATAACCCTGATGAAGGTTGGATTGTTGCACAAAAAAAATCCTGAAACATTTATACAAAAATAAAAAACCCACCACCCACTCTGTGGGTGGTTTTTTACTTTCCTTTGCAATTATAAAGCTGCTTAGCATTGTTGCAAGTTATTTCCAGCCCGTACCAGACAAATCCATCATCACAGATTCCGTTGTCTCATGGGTGCACATCAACATGCTGGGAGAATATGATTTCTCTGACGAAAAGCTACGCGATACTGCCGGAATTCTTCCCCAAAAAATGGCAGATTTAAATACCCTCCAATTTGGGGGGAAGGAAAATGCCCAAAAATCAGACCATAAAGGGAGTTTCAGAAATTCCTATGTCGTAATCGGTACCTTTATGTAGAGAGTCCCTAATTTCCGAAACTGATATTATCACCTTGTATTGACTCTGACATTAATTATCTCAACAGATAATTAAAGGAAAAGGGACAAATCACCCTTCCTGTTGATGTGCGCAGGGAAATAAACGCCCAAAAAGGCGATATATTC
>JAUTBZ010136267.1:0-13412 GCA_032361785.1 Lepetodrilus galriftensis | reverse complement strand
ATGAAGAAAATATCAATACGACCATATTCAGGTTGTCTATCAGTGGACTACAGGGGGTTGCATTGGATATGTGTCTACCAAACAGCGGTGGAAGGGTTTTTGGAAGTACAAACACGATTTTATGTATGTCAAGTGAATGCACTTTGACGTTATAGCTAAGAACTAGTCCAAAACAACCATAAATATCTGTGATGTTATGCCTTTAAAAATAAATCAGTGTAAAATAGCTATGGGAATAAATCGATCTCCGTTTCCGGCTGGAATAGAAATCACAAGTTCACGACGAACTACTAAAGATAACAAAGAACAGACTATTAGACACTTACATTTGTTTTATGAAGATGTAAAACATAAATATAATACATATTTGTAAATCACAACACATAACATAATATGAAGAACAAAATTACACATTTTCTATTATACAATATGTACAGTGAATAGTGCTGGAATTATAATCCAGCATAATCGCGATTTATTTCAACCCATGACATGATCATATCGTTATTATATTTCTGAAAGAGAAAAAACGAGGTACCAATAATGTGGTTTATTCAAACTAAATATACTGATCGGTTATCATTTAAACCAATAACTCGTGATCATCATGAACATCACAACAACATCATTTTATATAATAGTCAGGCAGGTAATGTTACATACTCCTTTCATGCATGTACAAAATAAGTTACGTCTAATTAGAATTGAAGGTAGACAGCCAGGAGTCGTGCTCTAATACAGAGACATACACTGGTAGTTCCTCTATTCATTGGAGTCCGCTATGTAGGACATACGTCATCGTGAAGGACTTTTCAATTGTTCGTAGCTTTTCTACACTATGGTAATAATGACCATACATGCAAAGAATGCACGTGGGGGAGCATTCGTTGAGATATATTTATTTAATTGAAAATACCTCATACACATTGAGAACACGTAATCCTGATGTAATTTAAACATGACCAGTGAAAGCGTTGACAAGTTTTGCAAGTGCATACCTTTTCCTTACTATATTTCCATATAGACTGAAACCAATTGCCCTTATAAGAGTACACTAGCCATAGTTCGAATGGTATACGCTCTGGTATTTCTATTATCAGCTGATTCTATATATTTGAGTATAACCTGCATCAGACGATTATAGAATGAAAAAAAAATCCAGTCAATAAATATTTTGCCAATACTCTTGTGTAAAGTATCATATAAAAGTATAACAAACAAAGCTGTACACTGAACACAAACACACAACCAACACAACGAATGTTTTTCTTCAATAGTAAATAATAGCACCTTTGTATCACAGTCTGACAAACTTAGTAGCAATGCACAATAACATTGCCACTGTTTTCTATCTCACTCTTACACTTTTGTTTTCTTTTGTTTTCTTTATATATAAAATAAATACAATTTCCGACAGTACCGCATTAAGACCGTCCAAAACACAATGTGGAGAGTAATCTCCCCTTAGTATTTGGCAGATGTTTGTAACTGTCCACATAGACAATGTTTTTAGCAGGTGGCGCTGATACCATCAGATGCAGCTGCTTTTCGTCATAGTGGTCACCAATTGCAACGACAATGACACGGATGTGTGTAAATATTGCTCTTCTAGTTTCCTGAATTGTCTTTGCAGGATTGTCAAGTTTGTCATCAACAAATATAATAGCAACTCTTTGAGACAACTTTCTTCCTCCACGATTTGACTTGAAGCTGTATCTCCTCATCCGCTGAACCAAAGGCTGCAACCCTTTGTACTCTGCATTTCTCATGGCTCGCCTGAACGAGTGAGAGTTTTGGAATTGAGATAGACTTATGTCATGGCCTAGTTCGCGATTGTCACGAAGTATACCTGCTCTTGTCGCCTGATGTCTGCTGTTCATGTCCCGCACGACGTCACTGATCACGTGCTCTATCACGTGAGTATGATGTCGACCAATGGCACCGGAGTCGAAAAGGAACATCAAATCAGTTTCTTCATCAAAACGGCAAGATTCTGGAATAAAAATATAGCGGTTTGTTAGTAGCCTGTAAAAATAGACAAATAAGACGTCATTCATAGAGAGCAGTAATAAATAGTCAGTATATATATACTTTTGATTTGGTGGACATTTAGTGGAAACGAGAGCTTCGTGAAAGAAGGGTAGACTTATCCAGTATCGTTTTATCCTTAGGCTATCTTTAGTATATTATTGCCATTGTCAAATGGAAAATGTACGAATTCAATTCTCATCAGAACACACAGTAAGACATAATTAACTTAATATAATGTAAATTGACCTTCCCATACTACATGTATTGTAAATAAACGAAGAACACGTCTTAATGTACTGTTGCTTTTAATATGATATTTTATAAACACTTCATTTATCTGCTAATTTTGATACCAATCAAACTCAAAATGTGTTCAACATACCTGATGCATCGTTCGGAAGATTTCCAGGAACTGAAATTATAAAGCAATATAATATTATTCTGAAGATTGTTCTTACATGTTTTCTAGTTAGGTGGTTACTACGTAGCGGTGTAAGTTTTCGAGGCAGTAAAATGCCCATTAACATGACAAACGTGTATGAAGCATGAGTCTTTACTAAATCACTACTGAGAAAAATACCTGAAACATATATGATCTTTAACAGGCAATGTCTTAATAAAAACGTTAATCGTTAACTATATAATGAAATTAATAATTTGACCAAATAGTCAGACTAGACCTACCTTGACAGGCTTTTAGTACGAGAAGATCGCTGATGGTGTGTAGCGCTCTGTGGTCGTCTATCTTGAACATGAAGTCTTCATCAGGATCAGAGGCAATGTCCTTCAACTCTCGCTCGTCAAAGGCCTGTCCTATGCCGATGGCAAATATATAGATTCCAGCTTTGTGCGCTCGGCGGGACTCCGACACCGTCTGTTCCAGGTCGCGTGACTGTCCGTCCGTCAACAAGATGGCGACGTGCGCGACGTCGGGTCTTGCGACGTCTTTGGTGAAGCCGTAGTTCGTCAGATATCTGTAGAAAGAAATTCTTCATATCAGTTTGGGTTATCATTTTACGTGTTGCAATATGCATATGAAAATTGTTTGTTTGTGTATTTCTGCACGATAGTTTCCCCCGAAAGGTTAATGCTCCCTAGTATGGGGCTAGCGCAAATCAGATCACGCGTTATTATATCAGGTAATGACGTAATGCTCGATTTACGAACGGACTACCGGTATGTTTCTTTCTTGAAACAGAATAATGCTATTGAAGTGTATGTAAAATATATCTCTACAGCATAGGACACTGTAGGCTATACGCTATGCTTGAGAACACACATTGAGAACTGTGAAATGCTATTGTTTCAGGTGATATGTAGGCCCTAAGTATTGTATGTAAGATCATAATTTTTGTCTATTTACTAAGTTCTGTCTTAAAGTCACATTGGAGGAGTAAATGTGCACGGTTGAAATATAACTGTACAGGTAACTTGAAACACTGAGGTATCCACGGAATGTAACGTTAACAATGACCACCTTACGGACGTTATATTATATGAAGTATGAACTTTACAAGTAATCTGAATCATACTGAGATATCCATAGAACTTTACGGAAACTATAACTATGAAGAGTTTACGGAAGTAACCGACCTTATTGATTGAAGTATCAACATTAACAAGTAAATTGAATCATACTGAGATAAGCACGGAACTTTACGGAAACTAACGATGAAGAGCTTACGGAGGTAACCGACCTTATCGCCGCGCCCGTGCTGGTTCCTCCGGCAGTGTAGGGGACGCTATCGATCAAGTCTTCCAGTTCGTGATGGTTGCGACTTCCGGTAAGAGGAATGACGGGATGGATGCCGTCACTGAACGTCACAACGCCGACTCGTGTCTTGTTTTCGCCGATGTCGAAGAGACTGACCATACTTTTGACAAAGTCCAGTTGCCTGTAGAAGTCTGGCTTCCAGATGCTGGAGGAGCTGTCTAGTAGGAAGTAGACGTCTGCAGGCTTTCCTCCACAGGCTGACGAGACAACAGTAAAACATATTTAAACATCAATATACCTCATACATTAACTGGTATGTTTCATACAAACGTATACATATAATGAAAACATCTATAAAAAAAAGAAGCAACTATAAGCATTACATTTGGGATACATATTAAATGATTCCGCAAGCATTTTATTCAATATTAATTCCTTATTAATTCCATATTAATTCAATATCAAGACGTATAATAATATTTTTAAGCAACTCTAAGCATTAAATTCGGAATACATATTAAATGATTCTCTAAGCATTTTAAAATCAATATTAATTCAATACTAATGTAATTCAATATTAATTCAATATTAATTCAATATATAATTCAATATTAATTCAATACTAATTCAATATATAATTCAATATATAATTCAATATTAATTCAAGCGGCGCGAAAAAGCGCATTTGCTAACCTATTCAACAACAATACATAGTCATTTTATCTATTCTATATCGTGACATACATCCACTTCAAAGTGTGTATCTTACCTTTAGCGGTGGGGTTTCCTGTAGGCGGGATATGTTGGTCATTAGAAGGACCTGTGAATAGTGAATAAAGTGGTAACTGCAGTCAGCTCTACGGAGTCTATTAAAGTTAATGGAAAGAAAACAGTATACTGTCTATTGAAAAACTCTTCAATTATTACGAACGTAAGCTGGCTATGCGCACTACAGTATGTTGATTATCGTAGTATCGCAAAGTTATCTTCACGGTACATCGACTTTGAATTCACCTAATTCTTTACGTTACAAGATATCACCAATAAAAAAAAGTCATTAAATATTTCATATTGATATTCGATTATACATGTACGTATGATATCAATTACAATTAAATACTGTTTTTGTTTTATAGCGCATGGTCTCCACTTCTATAATATTACTCGCGTTGATATAATATATGTACTTATAGCACCATGTAACATTTTGCACTTTTCTTTCGTTATTATCAGTTATAAAAAAAATTGTGATAGTAAAATATATGTGCCTCACGAATGTAATCAATCAATCATCACTATTCATGCAGGTGCATGTTCCAAAGAATAAGCTTACGTGCTCGGCTGAACATACCTGATAGAACTGAACGTGTGTGTGTTAAAGTTTAATCTGTTCACATGTGTGCATGCTATGTAACGTGCTGTAGGTCACACAGGATGCATTGCTTTGCTGTGACCCCAGTAAATGTTGAAACATAGAGAGAGAGAAAAAAGCTACCATTGACATTATCTTTCGCCAATGTTCAAGGAGTCAATGAGCAAGTCATGTCTGGTTCATGCGACTTGAAAGTAATGTATCACTCGTGAAAATTCGGTTATCTTTACTTTTCATTAATGGCTTGTTAAATTCGCAAGTTCAAACTTTATTACCTTATTCCAGTGTCGATGTACTCTTACGCGATCTGATATAATTTTGGGCCTATTAAAAGTGTTAATTATATAAGAGTAGTTTCTCTTCGTTATTGCTAAGCATTTCAGAATATATATTTTTGGCAGACTGGCGTTGTTGTTTGTCGATGCATGCGTGTGTTACTGTGTATGTATGTATGTATGTGTATGTGCGTGTGTGTGTGTGTGTGTGTGTGTGTGTTTGTGTTTGTGTTTGTGTGTGTATGTATGTATGTGCGTGCGTGCGTGCGTGCGTGCATACATATATGTATGTACCTGTTTTACTTTATCTGTACTATTAGCGCCTCTCACAACTGTATTTTGAGGGATCCATGCGATTATATTGTTGTACAATGCCTGCTTTCTTATGTGGATAATAGCCAGCTTTGTGTGTGTTGTCATACATATTTCCCTCGATATAAGATACTCACGTTCACACACCATATTCTCCAATGCCTGTTCTATCACCGGAAGTACTTCGTAGCTGTCCACCTTAAAGAGGTGCTTGTCTCGGGGGGTGGAGGCGACGAATCTCAACTCCTTGTCGTCCAATCCCAGACCCACCCCGATGGCGAACACCTCGATGTCGTAAGTGTGTATGAGGGAGGCCTCCCACATCGTCTTCGTCGAGTTCTGCGAGTAACCGTCGGTTATGAGTATGATGACCTTGTGCGACGTTGTTCTGCCGCCATTCTCATCACTGAACATCGTTGTTCTGGCGTATTCCAGAGCAGAACCTGAAAGAAACAGACATTGTAAATGAATAAGTATACAAGATTATTTCCTATTATTAAAAAAAATTATTTTTTTTAAAATCAGCATGTTAAAATTACGTTTTCCACAACTAATTCCTGGTGTCGTACTTTCTCAGTTGTGAAATGAAGAGCATTAATTGTCACTATAGTTTTTTGACGTGGTATCGTCTGACTGTGGTTCACAAACCTGTATTGGTGCCTTGGTCTCCTGTTAGACGGGCGATCTCCTGTATGGCAGATTTAACCCCCTTCTTGGAGTGGTACTGACCAAGAGTAAAGTCCAATCTGACCTCCGACCCGAAGGTTATGACCCCAACTCTGACGTTGTTCTCTCCAATGGCGAAGGAATCAACCAATCGGTGAACGAAGTTGACCTGAGACCGGAAGTCAGACTCCCAGAGACTGACGGAAGAGTCGAGGACGAACACAACGTCGGTAACTTTATGGTAGCATTCGGGAGATTCTGGTAACAACAGAGGTGGACATGGTCAATTTCTGGTAACAGAACAAAATGGACATCGACATTGTTAGTCTTTTTAAGGACAGCAATTGGCATGACCAGTGACTTGAACAGCATAGTATTAACAAGGAGCAACTAATCCTTATAACAGTAATGTTAGTTGGTAGACAACGTTTCATTTAAGAAATGCGTTGTATATGTTCGTGACGTTGGTCACAATATTCAAAGGAAATACAGAGGTCCAAAACAAATAAAATGCTAGTCAACTAACACCAGACATATTGTATAGATCTGTTAAATGAGACTTCTTTTCTCAATGAAATATGCTGCAGACATGTCTAATCACAAGTGTATCGCATTATATGTTATGCCATGACCTTTTGAATCTATGCACTTGAAGTGTTGCCTCAAAACAAAGAGCATTAAATGTCACCGTAGTTTTTTTAGGTGGTGTCGTTGTCCAGTATTCACAACCTGTCTTGATATTTTGACTGACTGTGTTGTCAGAGGTTGAACATGTACAGCGAGATGTTCCTATGTTATCATAGCCTTACAGTTTCTTCCTACGCCAGGTTGATCTGTACCCTTTGCATTTGTACTCATTGCATCTCGGTCCACACACAGTGTGACTTGGTACGAGTCAGATCGCGTGGGATGGAAGGTAATACGAACAACAAGTGACCACACAGTGCAATGATCATGATATCTGACACTTGCAAACATGTACTCCGAAAGGTCTGTCAAACATGACCTAGCCTAACCCATCAATACATCTGCAATTGTGTTCAAATGTCATTCTATACACTAACCTTGCTACTATCGTTTTCGGGGTCATACACCCATTCTTAAAAAAAACAACACATGATACAGCAATAATGTACAGGGGGGGCCTATTCTCGAAACGTTTTTACGAACTTCTTAGCCTAAGAAGAGTTCTTAACAATACTTATAATATGGCTACGAACTGTTCTCAGGATAAGAAGTTCGTAAGAAGGTTTCGAGAATAGGCCCCCCAGCTGGTTACACAAAGATTGCGAAAAGTTTAGAAGAACGCAAGTATCAATGTCTTTTGCGTGTTAGTTGTCCAACCAGCATTATTTACACGAGAACTGTGGACATGTTATTCTAGTGTTAACCTTTGATCAGAATGAGATAGCATATCTACGTGGATTGCACATTTAAGAAGAACAACTTTTTTTCACATTGTTCGTATCATGTGCATGTTAATGTAAGGCGTTACCCGTTTATACGTGTACATACATTATTTATTTGAAGTTATTGTTTTTACCAATATTGATATCGTTGGAAATGGAACTGTTCATACAGAATTATCAGATATGAATCATAATGTTTCATAGACGTGATACAGTAATTAGACCGATGGGAATAGTTTCCATACATTTCCAAGAACTACGCAACTGTATGTCATAGGGTTAATTATGTAAATTACATTATATGAAACATTAAAGAACTTCTGTAGAAATCTGCCTGGGTCGTATTCCTCTGTGTGGTGTTACTTTCAATGCATCGCTGCCAGCATTCAGTATTTCTTATGAATCCACTTATAGTGTCATCACAGACACTGCTCTGGGCCGTGTTCTCTCTGTACACGTTAGTCAATCAGTAAATCAATACATGTATGACTTTCATATTCGTTACCAGCCTTTGCGTTGCTCATCTAGTTTCATGTCAGAGACAGAACCAGACACTTTTATTGCTCTCCCAGACTGAACTATATAAACATGACACATTCTGACTCAAATATTGTATTACAGTGAAGTAACTTTTTATGTCTTTATTTTAGCTTTGGGCGATGAAGCAACAGTTCTAAATATATAAAACTACAATTTATAGGTTAATAAACCATAAATGAATTGTCTCCATATTGCATATCAAACAAAAAACAATTATGTTTCTTTCATAATTTAAAAACGAACCTTACTAAAGATATAAAGAAAAGAGTATACATACATGTCGCTATATTGCATATCTGACTTTGGTGTTGAAGCCTTGACAATTGTGCATAGAATTTGAAGGACGCGACTGAAGGTGGTATTCCAGACAACATGCACGAGATAAGTGTGTATTTTTCAATAGCCTGAGCAGTTGATACAAGATAGTCTATAATTTAGCACTTCACATAGCTCCATTCAATTCTACGGATCTCACTACAGCCCATCTAAATACTGATTTTAGAGATAACCGCCTAGTATGTATTGTACCTATGTGTAACACACAACAAATGCTTACAGTAGAAGTACGTGTAGGAAATATTAGCCTGGTCTCGCGACAAAAGACTCGGATACGAGCAATGTAAATGTCAGCTTGATTTATAGTCCGCATTGCTATTGAAGCTCTGTTAAAGCTTTCAAGTTAGTATACAACTATGCTTACTGTAATACCTATGTGACCTTTCTTCTTAAATGCAAGTGAGGTCATGAGAATGTTACACACACTTACAAACCTGTGTCTCCCCACAAGCTGAACATAATACACAGACTACCATGCTCTATATTAAAATAATCACCGCAGGATGATCCATAGGTTTTTGAGCCGTATATTTTCAAAAGCTTGGGAGTTATCTATCAATGCAGAATATGTAACTTGACATCAGCATGACAGATGGCGCGCTCTGTCGTCCATCAATTTTTTTATGTATTCACCATGTTGAGAATTCTTTAATATTCGATATGAATACTTTTCTTGTCCAAATGTACCCGATGTTCAGGAGAGACGAAGGTTAAGCTAGAAGAATTGATATCTTACCATTGGCATTCTTTCCTGACAGCGATCTGGCGTCACAAATTGTCTGAAATAGATTGAAATTGATACATACAATCTCACTATTAGAACATTCGTTAATGTTATTGTTACCTTCGAATTTATATTTGAAATATTGTTGTTTGTCTTCCAAACATTATGATATGCCCGAGTGAAACAAAAAACATGAACCATAAATAAACTATAAAAAGAAAAGAAAAAGAAAATTCATCTACGCAAAGATTTGTCAATGTAATTGAAATCTGACTACACGTAAAGTATTACGACAAGGAAGCGATAGGTAAATACTGTTTTATGACATTACCTTGTAATAAATCTATACGTTCTGACATAGTGTCATTCAAACATCCATACATAATATGCTTTCAAAAGATCTACAAAGTTTTCCACTGAATTTCACCTCCAGCTAAGAAAAATTGATTTACATATCCGACGTGTATTTGAACCCGCCTAACATATTTAAATTGCTTTTTTTTGTACAGTTCATACGAGCTAAATTTGGTATGGTTATTTTCACTTGTGTGTATTGTGTTGCATCACGCTGTCATGTAGACTGTATATGATTGTGACTGTGTTCTCTGCTCTTAATAGAGGTGCATGTAGCATGGTTATGCAAGAGGTGTATCTATGACAAATTATATGCATCTAAGCCTAGGCAAACTACCGCGAGGAAGTATCTAAATCATTCGCTTGACAAACACATGTTTGGGTGTGCTAGCTTGATTCATCTTATATTTCAGAAGTCAAGAAATTGATGCTACATTTAGAAACTGTTAATAATTATCAACAATTCATTGTATGTTTTACATAATAAGATGTCTAAAACGTACCCCTACCAGTAGCTTCTTTTTCTCCAAGATATTATTAAAGAAGTGCGTTTGTTGTAATTAAACAAATGAAAGTTAAGTGTAAAGAAACATTATGTATATGGCCAAGATACTAGTGTAATTATCTATACTGTTGACATTGTTTGAAGTCTGTCTGGTCTATGTTGATAACAACGTGAAATGAAGTATATATGTTTTCGTACAATAAGCCCTATACATTCTTCTTATAACACTGACCTTAGCCCTAAGATTGTCAAAAGATTGTCTACAAATCCAAAAATAAATATATCTATAAACACGACTGTACCATTCCTATGCAGCTCCAAAGTGCGACCGCTTACCTTTAACGTGAGCACCGACAGGCATATCTTAATAGCGGTCCACATGATGGCAGTTCACTGTATACAGTAGCAGTCGGATGGAGCTTCCGGAAGTGCGCGTTGTGGTGTTCACCGCTATCAGAGACTGTGCTTTAAAACATGGGTTTTATCATCCTTCTTTCCGTTTATAAACGTCCTCTGCCGGGACAATGAGTAACGCCGTATATCGGATGACGTAAACCCAAATGTCTGGCCGTTGGCCAAAATAATAGTAACACCTCCATATACGGAACAATCACGTCACTCCAACCAATGGGAATCAAGGTCAATGGTCAACAGATTTGTTATGAATGAACGCTACTGCTCTGATTAGATCCACAAGTCGTATACATTTCGGTGTTGGCGTGTTATCAAAACATGGCAATATTGACCGTCCGTGATACGGTATACTTATGTGTGTCACTAGCGGGCATAAATTAGTGTATCCATGAAAAGTTGGAACGTCCGCTATTTCCGCTTCTTGTAAACTTGACAAGTTAAGGGCCGGTGGTTTCCAGATTGGAGATGCCACCCAGGGGAATGACAATTGTATTTCTCTGGATAACATTAGATTTGCGGTTGATAATGAATTTCCGTCTTTCCCTCTGTATACGCACTTATACCTGCCCCCTCGTTTCAGTGGAGCCATGGGGAGGAGAAGGGGGAGAACACGTAGGTATAACCAGCATACCCAAGATATACATGACATTAACCATTCATATGGTAATACTTCTGTATACAGGTCAATGCACAATGGTAATTGTATCACTTCTGAATCGTTACAATGCTGACTTTAATGTTGAAACCCGGCGCCTACCATCTTCAATTTCTATTAGGCTACTTTGAGGGACCACTGAACAATACATACATGTATAGTAACGTTCTATATTACGAATTTCAAAGTGACCTACTTGCAGTAAGACTTAAATTAGCCCTACTACACGTACATTATGCAACGTAATACAAAAAACAGCCGACGGGTAGATAATATATTATGTTTAGATTGGATTGTATCAGGCAGATTTGCAATAGGGAACAGCTAGGGTATCCTTTCACAAAGCTCTCTTATCCACTAAGAGACTACACCGCTGTCGTTGCAGTATATTAGTTATGGACACAGAGAGCGTTACATGGTCCATTAGTCTCTAAGAACTCTTCGTTAAAGGATACACTAGACTTGTATGAATCAAGATCAAAATTGAATACGTGTGCGGGCGTGATATACATGTACATATACGTTCTGATTGTAAAAGGGTTAACATAGGTACACAGGAACGCTAGGACAGGTAGATAAGACATGTGGGAAACCACAACGTCCATTAAGTATGTGTCTCACCGCGAGCACTCCGCATTTTAATGTACGCTTGGCACAGACCTGTACGACACTCCGGTACTAAACGGGTCATTTGACTAATAGACCACACATGTGCACAGATCTCAAATACAGGAATGTATATACAACATTTCCTGTATAAGTAGTGGACATAGAACGTTCGGATCAAGAAATAAAGGAATTACTTAAACACCCAACCTAGGAATATGTCAAAGGAAAGTTTGATAGAATATATGGCCAAGTTGTTGAATCTACATTTAGGTTATGAATTAATTTAACATACAGTGTACGGTAGTGTATTTGGTTATTTATATAGAACATGGAAGGATTTGTAGGTTGTAAGGATTGAAGTAAAAGAGAGAGAGAAGAGAGAGAAAGTTAGAGCGACACAGAGAGCGATAAGGGAGAGAGAGAAGAGAGAGAGAGGGAGATACAAGAGTGAGAGAGAGAGATGATTGTATATGTACGATAGGGAAAATATGGTATACGTGTGTGTGTGTGTGTGTGTGTGTGTGTGTGTGTGTGTGTGTGTGTGTGTTATCGCTTATCAGTACATCAAAATATGTATATATATGTATATGTTGTACTTATTTTCTATTTCAATACTTTCAGCTGTGTATCCTATCTGGGATCAACATCTCCAATGAAAACATGGAATTGAGGCTCCTTCTTACTCGTATTCCTATGTTGGAGATTGCATGGGAACCCGGAGTACATACCATTGACAGCAACGTGTATACATTTCTTAATGCTATATATCACCTGATCCACCCTTGGCACTGCAGTCATCGATATTTTATGAGTAGTTTAATGGAAGACAACTATTGAATATTTGGGGATTTAGCATGGTCAAACAAAGACATTATGAATTAATCAGTGACGTATATATCTATGGTAACAAAACTACGAAACATAATGTAAACATCGACCGTAAATGAAAGACAGATGCGTGAAGTTTGAATATCGGATAATTGTTTACTGCGAACTTGATATAAATTATATTGCTCATCAAAGCATGCAGTTATTTTAAATTTTACTTCTCAGTAATTTCAAATTCAGTTAAAAGTACATAACAATTTCCTTTCTTCATCAACTTAACATTTTGAAATTATGACGCGGAAGAGCTACTCCCAAATTCCGAGTAAGTAGTGGAATAATAGCCTTTTAATGCAAAGCATCTGTGGTGCCGCAAGACTTGCAGCAACAATAGGCATGTGTGGAACGCTCCCTCTATACTATCACCACACCATCTACCCAAGGTCTGTGACTCAGGAAAGACCATCAATTCCAAATAGTCCTTCCCTCAGCATCTGCAGGGTATAGATGACATTGGGGGAAAACCAGGATGTGTTCTACTGCTCTGGAGGTCGTTGCACGACGCTCTTGTAGTGCTACAATAGTTGTAACTGGGCTCCCGCCACGATAGACAGCGTTGACGTTACAATAGTTGTAGCCTACAAGAGCGTCGTGCAACTGGCACCTGTATG
>JAUTBZ010136256.1:0-13412 GCA_032361785.1 Lepetodrilus galriftensis | reverse complement strand
GGTCGGAATTAAAATGGGCGTTCATGAGCTTTCATAACCTATTTTTTAGGCCAATGCAATTACAACATTCACCCAGAATCTGTCGTTACCACACTAAATCTTCAAAAGAATAAACAAATATCTGTAAGGGGTGGGCCACTATTATTTATATTGTACATAAATATATAGATCGTAGTAGGAATTGACTAAATTATTTCCTGAATCATATAGGCCTAACGTCATGACATTGGCACATCGATGGCAAAGCCTATATGGAACTTAATATATGTGCATTCAACTATCACAGTTGATAAGTATAGTTGTTATTTACTGATGTACTTGTTCCCCAGCAATCATGCAACAGTTATTAATACAATCATATTTTAAAGGGAACGTTCCGCTAATTATCTTGTCTTTGATGTATCAACTCATCTATGAAGGAATTCTAATCTAGTCGTTTCACTTTGAATTCTTAGAAAATGTAGACGCACCACTTTGAGTTGTATCTCTTTGCATGCTAATACTAAATACTAGCAAAAGGTAATACGACCACATTATTCAGGTTGACGACAGCGCACTCGGTTCAAAGTATTGGTGTTGCAGTGGAATGTTGTCTATCATACAGCGGTGGAAAGGTTTTTGGAAGTACAAACACGATTTTATGTATGTCAAGTGAATGTAAGCCTACTTTGCAGAACTTTATAAGAACTAGTCCAAAACAACCATAAATATCTGTGGTATTAAATGCCGTTAAAGGTATAATAATATCACAGATGATAGACCTGCATAATGGGCAAACGAATTTCCCTCTGAGACTAATACGCTTGATGTATCCACCCAAAAGTTGTTATATTTACTTATGTAGTTCCCAGTACTCGATAGTTATTGAAATATTAATATGTTATATGAATATTAAAGGGAAGGTTCCGCTATTTATCTTGTCTTTGATGCATCAACTGATCTATGAAGGAAATATTGCGAGCAAATGTTGCCGTTACCAGGTTACGCATTATATTTTAGTCGAACCACTGAGTCCCATTGCATTGATATAATTAAGTAAATGCAACTACGACCATATTCAGGTTGTCTATATATATATAGGGGGTTGCAGTGAAGATTTGTCAACCACACAGCGGTGTAAAGCTTTTTGGAAGTACAAACCTTATTGTATGTATGTCAAGTGAGTGTACTTTGCAGTTACATGTATAGCTAAGAACTAGTCCAAAACAACCATACATATCTGTTACTCATGCCATAAGACTGATAAAGAGGAAATACATTTTTCTTTTAGGTTTCTTTGCCTGTGAGTTCGTTGTACTTTCCTGTGATTTCGTAAATTACGCGTTATAAGTTTTTAACATTACGTTGAGGTATGACCTGGAGGCGTAAGTTTATTAACGATGTATAGAATATTAATAGAATAAAGCTAGCTTCTGTCTACTTTTGAGGTCTTTCAGATAGTGGGATAACAATAACCGGCTTCGTATGCACCGCCCTGTCTCAGTATCTTTGATGAACAGTGTGCAAGAGCGCAGTAGTTCACGACAATTTGATAACCATGGTCTGCAGGTTTCCAAGAAGGTCTGCAGCCATTGTTAACACATATCCATTTCACGACGTTTTACGACGGCCTCCTAAAGTTAGCAGCTCCTTTTTAAGTTATGATCCAGCTTATCACCTCCTAAGTAATATGTCAATTTAAGAAGGTATATGTCATATGACTTGTGACGTGGTCGTGAAACACTTTAGGAGGTGATAACTCGGGTTAGGATTTCCTAACTAGTTAGGACACCGTCGTGAAACGGGAGCCAGAACAAAAAAGATCAACCATGGAACCAAACTCCTCACAGTGGGATCCAGTCTCTGTATCACCACTGTGGAACAGGCCCCAAGATTACTAAATTTTGTTTACAAATCTCCAAAAAATTTGAGCATGAGCATGAAATTGTACTCCAACGGTTTTGTAACAAAACTTGGGCCTCAAGGTTATGAATCTTTTTCGAGTACAATTTCATTCTCAACTTTAATTTTCTTCACAAATCCTCATAAAAAATTTGAGTTGATCATGAAATCATACTGAAAAAATATGTCATCTATTTTCAAAACATTCTTATAATCGTACAACAATCTTAAAGATACGTATAGTAGGGCAATGAAAATATTACGCCCATTCTTGGGCAAAGATCGTAAGAATGTTTTGAGAATAGATCCACCCCAAGTCTACATGGATGATGTCCAAATTAGTCCAAGAAAAACACATATAAAACACATGGATGAAAATGATAATTTATTGATGAATGAAATGCTGCTTTCTAGCATGAAATAAAAGTATATATATATCCAATAAAAGAAATGTAGAAAAAGTGTAAAATTATTGATGTTATAAATACCACGATGATGGTAAACTAATGAATTGGAACAATACTTGACTGACTACTTTTCTGATAGATGTCTTGCTGTTGAGATCCCCTGTGTAATATTGGTTGTAGAAAGACATAACAAGTTATTAGAAACAAGCTGGAATAGAGAATGTGCCCAATAGTAATTTTATAAAAACTGAATGTTTGTCTCGGTTTGGTAAAATTATCAATTGGTCTAAGACAAATTTTGCAACTAAAAATGTTCTTATCCAAAGAGGTTCATTTTCAATTCCATTCCTTTTTAAACATGCTACACAGCAAATTAATAAAAAAAAATTGTCTTGTTTGGAATACAAAGTAAAAATAATTAATATCTGATCAAATTATGTCATGATTAAATATGGATCTGTGGTGTAGTAAGAAGACTGTAAAATTCAGAAGCTGAGATCTGATAGTTAGTTATTAGGGGTATTATGAGATTATATCTGTCCGTTTCATAGACTATATCAGGGTTCCACTTAGGTTTCAATTTTTGAGAGTCCCGGGGACGCATGTTGATTTTTATTAATAAAGTGCGTACAAACTTGCAATTTTGGCGTATGGGACGCAGGATTGCGTGTTCGGAGAAACCCTGCTATATCTATCTGGTCAAGCAAACAAATTATTGTAAAGAAATGCAAACATGAAATTAATTATTAAAAATGGTAGCAATCACATTCTGTTCCCCAGATGTGGCTACAATTATAAAGATTACTGCTGAACACTCGGATTCAAAACAAATTCTGACTAAATGAATTTGCAATTAAATAAATGTTGAGGATATTGAATAGAAACCAGTAAAACCATTGAACAATTACATTTCTTGAAAGTATGTTTGAAATTATAGGAACAATTCCTCCCATGTTGGGAACGGAATGAGAACATATGCAACAGGAACCTGTAATATTTAGAAAACTTACAAGTGTTGTTATAACCATATTACATTCAAACAACTTGCAAAAGTAGAATATAGGCAGTAACACTTTTGCAGTATCCAAAATAGAAAATCAACAATAAAACTTGTGAACATGATTCATAAAAACATAAAATATTTCTAAATATGCATGACGATAACGACCAACAATTAGATAACTGAACAGTCTTCATTGAGGTCTGATGTAAACAGTTGCTAGCACTGTGATGCCATAACAACAAACAAATGTAAATCATCTACTAAACCTTGTATATAAACGGTACATTTGGCAAGTATATTTGGTCCACAGAAACCTCTGCAGTGAACTTGTATGGCAAAATATTGCTAAGAGACAGTATATCCTAAAACGTTGCTGCAAAATAACATGCATCAAACCCCCAAGCGAGTACCAGTATCTGTAAAAAGATCCAATGTCAATTTCCCACCCCTTTTAACATATGACTTATTATGGAAAATGACTTCACCATGTTCCTAGCTATCTAGGCTATGAAGATAAATGTACTCATATAATACCTTGAGCATATATTGTCACATCTCCCTAATACAAAAAGTGACAAAATTCAGTGAATTTTTGAAAATTGCAATTTGTAAAGAGGAAAATAGTATTTTAAGATCTGTAGTGAATACCTTTTTTCTTCTTCACGAAACCCTGGATAAAGATATTAAAATATACGTTTTACTAAACATAGATGGAAATCGTACACAGTACTCCACAGTCTAAGTACAAACACATACTTAGATATAGTTTTCTGGCTGCAAATGCCATGTATAATGTCTATACTAAACAGCACTGGAATTTCACTAACAAGCAATACTAATAAAAATGAACAAGAATACAAAACAGATGAGATCATTAAATATTTCAAAAATAATAGTATGTTCTAGATTCTTTCAAAAGAACAAGGAATACATCCAATTCAAATTTTGAACAAAGTAATGTTTTCTTGATACCATGAAGGAAGTCCTAGTTATCTCCCCTGATATCAACCAGAAGTTTCTTCACTATAACTTCCCTTCTGCTAATTTCTTGATATTTAGAAACAACTCAATTTCTTTCTGGGAAAGTTGCTGCTTCTCCTTCGGCAATCTCTCTCAGGAGTAGATCCATCTGGATCTGGATCTGGTTTTCTGTTAAATTCCTCACACCAACATCTGACACATTGTCGTCACTTTCAATTACACAGCTTTCTGGCAACTTCTTTATACCAAAACCTGACACATTGTCATCACTTTCCCAGACCCCATTGCTATCTGGAAACTTCCTCACAGCAATAGCGGACATTGAATCATCGCTTTCCCACATTCCGCTGTCTGACGAAGCCCTCCTCGACGTCCTGGCTTCCACCTCAGAAACATCTCCATCGCCCCGACTGACACAGCTTTGGGTGGATTCCGTACCCACTGAAACTGTCTGCCCGGATGCTGTACCCCAAGATTCTGCACCACGGCAGTAATGATCAGAGAACTCCTCTCCACTGGATAGTCCACAGCTTGATGTCGAGGATGGCCCAGGATGATGGCCCTGCAGTTGCTCTGGTAGGATATCAGATGGCCCAGGATGATGGCCCAAGATGACACCAGATTCATGTTGTACAGAATTTTCTATTGCCAAGGTTTGTGTGGCTGCACGTCCGAATAGCTTGCGAATGTCCTCAAGGGTAAACAATTTCAAAGGCTGCGACATCATTGAATTGTCAATCATCCAAGGCTTACAGACACTCATCATCTTTGGATGCTCTGATGGACGGAAGTCTTGGAGAAGCTTAGGCATCGGAATGGTAGGCATCAGAATGGATTCCGTGAGTACCGAGGAACTGTCCATTCCAAAATGCCCAGGAATTCCAGATTCATGTACTGCTTCTGAATTAATATTGGGGTGCATAAGAGATCTGGCATCTTCCGAACCTTTTTGATGACCCCAGGACAACCTTCTGCGAATATCCACCTGGTCATATAGCTTCAATGGTAAAGGCGCAGTGAAATTTGTGACAGTTCTGACTGTTGTGTTTTCAGTCTTATTCAACACAGAGCTGTATATTTTCATAGGCAGCGGGTTGGGAATGTTCAACAGAAGAGGCACACACATGGTTAAAGTAGCATGTGAAGTCTTTGTGCATGATAATGAACTGAGAATTGTGGATGGAGAACCATCTACTGCAGGAGGAGCACAACTCAGAACTGGACTTCTCTTAGGACTACCTTGTGAAGAATCACTTCCAGGATCTCCCATGACATCGTCATCGTTGTCTAGAACACACGTGGAAGCTCTCGAAGTAGTGGCTGGTATAGGTCTCACAGACACAGGAACACAACTGTTTGCAGGACATGGAACACTACTGAGGAATTTGAGAGGTTGGGGAACTTTGGGACTGGATATCGGACTATTGGAAATGTCAGCTCCAGTGACGGTCTCTCCACAGCTAAGAGCATTTCCAGATTCCATGTCAAGCTTAGCATCTGTTTCAGAATTTAGACCACAGTTATTATCAATTCCCTTAGGAAATTCAGTGCATTTCATATCACTCTGTCTTTCAGTCATAATTTCTGTGGATGTGGGAATTATCAATGGAAGAGGTAGTCTAGAAGATCTGTAGTCACTAACTGGACACATAATGCTATCATCCTGTTCATTGGTAGTGACCAGATGCTGCTTGGAATCAACCATCTCAGTGACATCCATCGACTGTATACTCTTCTTCAATTCTCCCTCCTCAAAGAACACAGGTTGTCCTTCATCATCCACAGAATTGGAAACCTTACACAAGTTGCTCATTGGAAAAGTGGAACTCGCACTAAAGTCCTGGGTATTGACTACATCAGTCTGAGCCACCTCTGTTGAACCTCCACCAATGGAACAATCCTTCAGTTCCAAGGAATCCACAGGTTCCTGGCGCTCAGATTCACTGGCAGCAAGTTCTACAGAACCATCTGCAATATCAAGGTACAGAGATGTCTCGCTTAGAAAGTCTGTGATCATATCTGTTCCAACAGTTTCTGCTTTAACAGGCTGCAGCACATGATAGTCCTTCATCTCACCAGATTGTGTATCGGCCAAATTCAAAGAATCATAGTTGAGCACCTCTTCAAAGAATGACTCATTTGGGTAGGACTCAATCTTTGCATCTCCCTTCTGTCCAAACTCCTCTGTTAGATGTAGCTGGTTGTCCCATTCCGATATTGCCGCTCCAAGACTCTCACACAGATTCATATCCATCATGTCTTGGTTCTCCACAGAAGTGAATGTACAGTTTTCAACCGAAGTGACCTTAGACACTTCCTCCGAATTTTGAGTGAGCGTCCATGTTTCAGACTCCTCCATGTCCGAGAAGGGAAAGTAGAAGATCTCCTGGGAGTCTTTCACAGACAACATGGAGCTTGTGGCACGTCCTACTTCTACAGGAGCTTCTGGAGACTCGTAGATATTTCTGAACTTCCTGACCACATCCTTGAGCTCGGGATTGTCGTAGTAGAAGTGGCGGAGGTGGGAGAGGTTGGGACACTGTGGAGGAGGTGCAGTAGAAACATCTCCAGGAGCAGGCAAAGCCTTCCTCTTCTTCTTACCAGGGTTCCACAGGGCAGACTCTTGGTATCCTATTGTCTTCAGTGTGTCTGCAATAAAAGTACTCATAAATCCCCACTATATATTACTTGAAAGAGTATCACAACCTTCACTTATTCAAAATATGTACCATTGTAATTTGACCTTGTTACATATATCTGAGAATTCAGTTTACCTAGCTGTGCTGTACCCTTCAAAAAGACAATGTAGATTTAATAGGTTGGAGCTGTTTTTCAGCCAATTCTTCAATAATTGAACCTCAATAAAAAGAATCACCTACCTTAAAATGTTATCCTTTCTACAGTTCCACAGAACACTCACAGTGCTACTTCCTATACCTGAATACAATTTGCAGCCAGAAATTGGCCAGCCTCCGGTTTTTCTTTTTTAATTTAGAGTCGCTTTCTAGATTCTTTCACTAATATCACGACTTGTTAGTCTAGAGGAGGAAACCTGCAACATCCATAGCACTGAATGTTGTAGTACACCTGCGAGCACCAGCTAGTACTGACAGACCAAGGATGCCAGCCTCCATTGTAAACACTCACCCGTGAAGCTGTCTTCGTACAGCTGCTGGTTCTTATGGACGGCCTTACAGATGGCGTTCATGGCCTCTCTCTGGGCATCCACCAGGCGGCGGTGACACTTGGACGTCATGTGCTGGTCCAGTCGGTACTTGGTCATGAACACTTGGCGACACAGTGTGCAGTGGTGAACCTCCATCTGGTGTCGGGTCAGCTTGTGTGCCGCCATCTCAACCTTCACAGAAATCACAATGTCTTACATTTTCCATAATCACATAGGCTTCAATTCAATCATAAATAATATCGGGGATAAAAACTAACTTTAAAACTTACAAGCCCGAATAGTGATAACAAATGTTATGAATTTCTACTATAGTCCTTTAGCATTGGGTGAAATGGCCGAGGATAGCTGGCTAGTGTTAATTTCGATCCCTGATTTATTTAATTTGACCAATAGGTTATATGAGTGACCATTTCTTTCCATTTTCCATTACCACAAACTTATTAAAGAAATGCCTATTAAAACTATTAAGGTCCTGGCCCAGAGATTCTGAAACGTTTTGAGTACAAGTTCGTGCTGAAACTTAAATGTTGTATGGGAATTTTGAACAAAACCAGCATGAAATTGTACTCAAGAAATGTTTATAACCTCAGGTTGTGGATTTGTATCAAGGATGGTAAGTTGTAGGTAAGTGTCCAGGGGTATACTGTATTACAACTACCGAATGAAATCTAAAAATGACAAATCAAGAGAAACTAACTTGTTCCTTAAAGGTGATGTGACAGGACTTGCACTTGTACGGATGGACCACCTTGACATGCTCCCTCATCATGTGAGCCAGTCGTGTGCTGAAGGTCTGGCAGTAGACACAGGTCCTCAGGCTGAGGCGGGGCTGAGTCAGCCGGTCTCCCTGGATCATGTGGAGCGTGATGCGAGGACATGGAGTCTTCCCCGACCCAGTGCTGGAGTCATCTGTCGACACCTTGCTCTTTGACTGACTTGGACCTTTCCCTTTTGTCTTGCTGCCGTGAGAGTGGTGGTGTTTGGGTGTTGACTTCTTCTTACCGTGTCTTCCTTGGGTATCTGAGGATTGTAGATGTTTCTGTTTAGTGTCTCTTCCATCTGTGCCAGAGGATTGTAGATGCTTCTTCTTGTCCTTTGATTTCTTGTGGGAATGCAGATCAGTTTCAGGGCATTTGGAATGGTCACTTTCTTTATCAGTACCTGCATTTGTTTTTCTCTTCTTATCATGATCCTTTTTGTTTTGTTTAGATAATTGTTTATGGTGTGATATTTTCTTCATGTTGTGACAATACTCATCCTCATCTACTTCAGGATTGGTTGAACCTGGCATAGAATCTCTTGTAGGAAATGAATTTGTAACATGTTCTCTTTGTTCGCCATCTTTTGAATGGACATTTCCATGTCTTCCTTTGCCTCCATCTACAGAAGTTTCTAGTTCATGCCACACACTCTCAGACCCTTCAATATGGAATTCATTTCTCAGATCACACAATTTCTTCGTGTCCTTGTCTCTTTGCATTGTGAATATTCCACTTTCATCTGGATCATGTTCTTGATCCATGAAGGGAATGATGTCAGATAGACTGGATTCACTGGCATAGCCTTCAATAGAATCATCATCCAATACGGGCAATTTCTGGAGCTTGTTGTCTTCTACAGGTCTATCAGCCAACACTGACTCATCGCTTATTCTGTTTTCATCATCTGAAATAGGTTTGGTTCCAGGTCCATGACTATCCGTTGAATCCATCTTGCACTTTTGAACTACTACAACAGGTCTTGATAATGATCCTCTTTCTTCAAAATACCTATCTAGCTCTAGCACAGTACTAGCTCGATCAAGCCTTTTCTTCTTCTTTCCAGGAGACTTACTTTTTTCTCCTTTGACCAGTCCGCCGATTTTGCTGTCCCTATCTTTACAGATTTTCTCTGATAGTCTGGACACGATTACTCTCAAAGGGGTCAATATCTTTTCCTGTAGCAATTTGCCGTCATTCAGAACAGATGTCTTTAGATTGGTCGGAGCTTTCTTACCATCTGTAGAAATTACATCCTTGTGACCAGTTGGAACCCTCATCTTCTTTCTAGTAGACTTGTTCTTGGCAGGTGGAGATACCATAACTGATGCCGCATGTTTCTGTACCTTACTTTTCCCGACAATACTTTCACTGGACTTCTTATTCTTGGGTGAAGAAACCACAAGTGATGTCTTAGGTTCCTTATGCTTTCTGCCAGAGTGGCAATCAATATTCTTTCTGATACTGGTTTTAACAGATGTATTCTTGTCTGAAGCCCTAGGTTTCTTCTGCTTGTTGCCAGGTGGACGACCAATCTTCTTTTTGACACAGGTTTCGACAGATTTCTTGTCTGATGGTGAAACTACAACTGACGTCTTGTGTTTCTTAGTCTTTCCACCAGGTGGACATTGAAGCTTCTTTCTGGCACCAGTTTCAACAGATTTCTTCTTTGTGGGTGAAGGAATTGTTACCGATTTCAAAGGTTTCTTACTTTTGCTGACATGTTTCTTGACAGTATTTCCTTTAGACTTCTTGTTGGGCGGAGCTGCCTCATCATCGGATGGGTCAATACTATGACCTTTCCGTCTCTTCTTTCCATGGGACTGTTCTCTCTTGACCACACCGGTGGCAACACCAGGATTACTCTCATCAGCTTTAGAATGGAACTTCCCAATATGAAGATATGCTTTCTGTAGATCACTTATTGTGGCTGAAATTGAGCTTTTGTTCTTGCTAGATTTTGGGCGTCCTATTTTCTTCACAACAGCATGAGTGTTCTTGTGCTTGTGCTTGTGAGAGTCATCCTTCTGTAAATTGCTATCAATGTCAAATGTAACTGATCGCTTCCTTTTGGCAGGTCTTCCATTCTTGTTGGGGACATGCAGCACAGAATGCAACTTTCTTGATCCATTTAGTTCTGGCACATCTCTCGTCTTTGAAACCTTGGTGGTTGCCACAGATGACTTGTATCTTTGGGATGGAATAACATCAGGTTCTTCAAACAGTGGAAGAAGATCTTTCCTAGCATTGGACTTATTAGACTTTAGATATTCATCAACTCTCATGGACATTCCAAATCTATCTCCAAGTAATCTCATCTTTTGTGAACGCTTATACTTCTCAGCATCAATTTGACCATTTGTCGTGAATTTACAGTGGGTTTGCATCTCTTCTGCAAAGTGTATTCTCTTCTTTGGCACTTCCGCCTTCTGACCTGAAGTTGGAAAATGCGTTCTTTTGGTAATGGGAGATGTTACTATCTGCGACAGATCATGGTTCTCATTGTGTGACCGTGCTCGTTCTGTGGAGTTGGAACCTCTGACAACAGTAATCTTTAATGCTGCATTGGCATCCATGGATCTTGGACTTCCTTCCGGTTTCCTTGTACAAACCACTGGAGCTGTATGACTATAGCTTGGGAGTCCATGTAATGCATTCTGTGAAGCACCAGATCTGTCTCTTGGCATTGATTTCAATGTTCGTGGCAAATCCTCGTCAAGTACATTTGATGCTCTGCTTGAAGTAGTCATGCTTCTCTGCATATCAGCAATTCTCTTCTGATTTAGCGACTTGAACATTTTGAAGAAACTGTCCTCTCCTTGAGAAACCTGAAGATATCCAGGAACGTTTTTGACGTTGGTTTGGTTCAGGTGCGAGATACCACCAGAACGTGCTTCTCCACTTTGAATGACTTCAGGTTTGCATCCTCCATCAGCTCCTGTATGGAGCACAGATAAAAACTGAGAGTTATCTGATGATTCAAATCGTTTTGCATTACCTGTGACCATGGCTGCCTGGCTAGCTCTTGGATACTGTGTCTTGTATATTTTTGGAGGGTCATTTCTGTACAGGCTTTCAGAGCTATCACTGTTCACAGGTACACTGGGAGTCCTGCTATTACTACTGGCCAATCTGTTTGGATCCACTGCCTGAGCAACAGTTTCATCTTCTTGTCTTTCAGTGGAAAATGATTGCACCAGGTTGTCATGCCTCATCTCCGGGAGTCTTTGGCACGTACTGGTAGTCCTAAGTCCACTGGACATCTGTGTTGCAAAATTCCACATATCTGCTTGCTTGTCAATGGGCTCATGAACTTCATCCGATACAAGATTACCATATCGACTTGGAATATTGTATGCTTGGTTTTCAACTAGCCATTCAGTATCTATCTTTGGTGATTTTTGGCAAGGTTCAGCTGAATTGATGACATTGGGGACCTTTCTTTTAAACCAATTTATTTTGTATCGAGTCTCACCATCCTGCCCACCTGGAACACATCGGTTATCGTCATGGTCTGCTTCTGAAGTCTCCCAACCACCACCTCCATACGTAGAACCTTCATGTACATATCTGTTGTCCTCATCACTCATTTCAACCCCACTTCTTCTCTTCTGACCATAGTCATAAGCAGGGGTCTTCAAAGTAGTTTTCCTCATCTTTATTGTCACAGATTCCTCTTCGCATATGGAAGCATCACTCCACCGTGTCCCCTCTCTGCTCCTGGATCCAGTGAATTGTTGTCGACATGTATGGACTCTCTCCAACTGGACGGTGCTCATTGCGACACCCGACCTGTCCGGAAGAAGCTGTCGACGTCCGTACCTTGTACTTCCTTCCTTCCTCTCGTTCTTCAACTTTTTGTATCTCGAGGTCTGACATCCTTGGGAGAAAGAAGATTTTCCGTCACAGGAGTAATTGGAGCTGGTTCCTTTTGGATGCTGGTTCTTCAGGAGTATACTTGGAGGTAAAGGTGGTGGGGTAATTCTTCCTGGAGCACGAGATTCGTTTGATGCAAATGCTGGCAGTGAACTGGTTTCAGACTGGCTAATGGGTCCACTGTTTTTCAGAAGCATGTGAGGAGGCATAGGTGGAGGTGCAATGCTCATTGCCGGTTCTGGTCTGCCTTTGTTATTCTGAGCATACGGATGTGGTTGCCTGGCTGGAGCACTGCCTGCCATCTCTTGAAACATCATCTTCCTCCTGGACTCATGTTTATTGATTAAAACCATGGCTAGAGCCATATTGTACTCCGGGGTGTAAGTAACGTCACGTGTCGCCGTTTCAAAGACAGGTGCTTCCAACAGGGAACGTAACACTGGTTGATGAACACGTCCTGGAAGATGTGGCACGGATCCTTGAAGTGGTGGCATTGCTTCTTTGGACAATCCATGTTGGGACACCGATCCGTGAAGATGAAATCCAGGATGGGGAACTGGTCTTTGACCATCGAGCATAGCTTGCTGAAACAAGGATGCTCCCAAAGGCTGAACACATCTTGGTCCTCCAGATCTATGGAAGCACTGTCTATGGGCAATGGGCATTCCTTGGTGCTGCCCTTGTGGAAACATACTTCTGTCCAGATCACAGTTTGGATAAGGCTTTGGTCTTGGGTGCGATCTATGTCCCGGCACCATGAAGCTTCCATGATTAGTGATGGTATTGGGTCCACAATGAGTGGCCTGTGCAATGGATCCTGGAGGAAACTTGTAACTCATCACTACTGTGTTCTACATCATTCACTGTCCTCAACCTGGCAACAGAAAGGAACCAGATGTGAGTGACCGAGTGAATTGTTTTCAAATGTTACTGCAGGAATCTTGCAGCCATATGCAGCCATTAAACATCTGATAATACAGAGTCTGATTAGAATGAAATAATGTCACGAAGGTGATCTCACAAGTTGAAAAGTTCTACAAAAAATACCATCACATTGAAACAAGAACAAACCAGGAATATAGCAGATTTATCAATAAAATATCATAAGGTAAGTACTATTCTTTAATAATCTTCCAACAAATACACAGTAATAAAAATTGAATATATTATTATTTAAAAAAATTGAGGTTTAGAGCCACTTTAAAGCTTATTTCACGTAGGAAGAATAGTAGTGTACATCTTCGGATGCATCTGGTTGGCCTTTTAACATATGAGTGAGTGTCTTGTTTAGGTAGGATTGTCAGGCAAGAACTTGTATA
>JAUTBZ010136245.1:0-13412 GCA_032361785.1 Lepetodrilus galriftensis | reverse complement strand
AGAGAGAGAGAGAGAGAGAGAGAGAGAGAGAGAGAGAAAGAGAGAGAGAGAGAGAGAGAGAGAGAGAGAGAGAGAGAAAGGAAAGCCTTCAAGAAACATGGATCTGTAGACAGAAAAAAAATAGTTTTAATTAAAGGCATAATATCACAGTTGATAAACATGTATAATCGGACAAACGAATTTCGGTGTGAGACTAATTACGCTTGATTTATCCACCCAAAAGTTGTTATTTAGTGATGTACTTATCCCCCAGGGCCGGTATTCATGAAGGGGCTTAAGTCAGTTTTTGATGACAAAATATATAGCAAAAACTGACTTAGCCCCTTTATGAATACCGGCCCAGCACTCGATAGTTATAAAACAAATAATATTTTATATTAAATAAGGGAACGTTCCGCTATTTATCTTGTCTTTGGTGCATCACTGTTCTAAGAACGAATGCGAGCAGACATTAGAGTTATGGTATTAAGAAGCCGTTGGCCGTGAAGAACATGTAATGCCTGACGACAACACAGACGGCAGAAATACCACCTTTTCGTGACGCTCATTTCCTATAGTATCGTGATATTTACATTTCCAGCTGATTACTCGCCATCAGTGAGGCGCCTGTCTTTATCCGTCCACCAATGATCTCCCATTCAGTCTTGGATATGTGATAAACAACGCATCTATCTAGTTTAAAGGCTCGGTTAGCCATAGTATAGCTGCACTATTTACAGAATTCCGATTAATCAATAGTCATAATGCGGGTATTATCGAATAGGATCAAAACATAGTGTATGCCAGACTTGATGGCTGACGGGTACATGTGTACCAGAGTTAGGGTCGGGCTAAGTTGGACACAGGTCCAATGGTTACTTAGGACCGGAGCACCCAATAACATTGACCGTTAGGCCATAGGTACTAGTATTTGATTCCAGATTAGTTTCTAGAAGCTCTCATATCCGCTATTATATGACCATATAGCGCTCCCGCAAGAGCACGGCCCCCGTATATTATATAGATCGCTACGAGTCATTATGGTCTCTTAGTAGATATTCGAGGAGAAACGGTACTCTGGTTTACGAACGACCCGATTTCCCCACACTTTGGAAACATATATGTTTTTAGTATATTCCGCAGACTAATAAATGTTTAAATGGTGAAGGAATAAGCCGTTTAAACCATCATTGAATTTAGACCCGCAGTCAATGGTCGAAGCCAATTTGATTGATTACTGGTAAATATGTACATACATGTACACGAAAGTCTAATTTATAGTAATATTAGCAATACTAGTACTATTAACAAGCAATTTGAAAATAATTGTACATTTAAATCTGAACAATTTATGCGTACTGATTTTTATAGCAATTTAGACACTTATATTTTTCAATTAGGCCCTATATGAATTTTCTGTCAACCAACCAATTATGATTTCCAATTATTTTTACTTTATTATGGCCGCCATACTGTAAACAGGTTACGAAATCAACATTATACTTGTTTTCTAAGAACTATCGTGTAACTCCTACAGAAGATTCTAATGCTAGAGTTGCTAGGGTGGGACAGGGATATCCCACATGGGCGTATCACATGGGCTAGCTCTATCCCACATGAGCGGGTATGTGAGAAAACCGTATCCGTAATGGTAACCGTAGTGTTGCGAAACATCTCTATTATTATTAAGCACTCTAGTAACGATCTCTTGACATGGTAATTGGATATTTACGAGAGCGCTATGGTTAGGTCTCATAGTAAAGAACTACCCAGACCTTGGTTTTACGAAAGGGTTGTAAATTTACGCCGGGCATAAATCAGGAAGCAAAGGACGAAAGTAGACGTAACTCCGTGCTTTACGTCCTTCATTTATGTATGACGTAAATATACACCCAAGTTCGTGAAACGCAGGCCCGAGCTCTAAAACGGTAGGCTGTAGAAGAGCAAACTATGCAACCTTTAGTTAAAAGTTTGAAATCAATTAATGAGATCTATACTAAACCCAACATCAAAAGCAGGCACCTTCAACGAAATTACCCTCATTGAACAGTATTTATTATCAATTTCAGAGATATTTTTAAACATTAAATTAATGAGTGTCTTACGGTACAGCGGGAATATTTCTTCCATAATGACAACGATGATGAGAAAAATAATGAGGTTCAGTTTATATGAATATCGAATTTGTTTCTTCTGAATACTGGATTGTGATGTCATGGTGCCTTAAATCCCAGTGTTACAACATACCGTTACCTTAGACCTGTAGTCAGTAGGCTGATGTAAGTATAACATGCAACCACCGGTGCCATAATCAATAGACCCCGGTCATCCTCGCGCACACCAGGGGTGCGTTCAAAGACACAAGCGCTTGCAAGCGGCTTACCAAACTAGCCACTGTCCAAAGAGTAGTGGGAACCGTACATTAGACAGGAAATCAGTTTAACTAAGCTGCTCAGCCCTGAGCCCCGTGCGATTTGGCTCTTCCTAAAACAGAAGGATCTTCTGGAAGAGCTGTCTTCCGTAAAGTGCCCAAACAGGCAGAAGACAGAAGACAAAAGAAAACATTTGGCGTACCGACAACATTTCGACAGATTATCATCATGGCGATGAAGTTCAATTATTGTGCAACTCCTCTGATGGAAACAAGTAGAAACATTTGATATCACACACAGAATAAAGAATGCTGCCATTTACGATTTAAATATTGTGAACTTACAAAATGAACAAAATTTCTGCCAAATAATAACAATGCAAAGATGGTATTGATTTATTGCATGAATAAGTCAGGATAAATCCAGTAACAAAACCTGTGTATAACAGGTAAACAGTATCACAACTGGTCAATATTAGGTTGTTTCCTGAGGTGTCTTAGAATTCATTAGCACTAATGTTCTTGCATAGCTGCAGGTGTTTTAACACTTGAAGTTCCAGTTCATATAGGTTTTGCAATTTCATTTTAATCCTCTCCGTGCTGGATTTGGCAAAGTCACTGCTCATTAGGGCATCTCTGGTTGCCTTCAGCAGGGAAGAGGGTTAATCACTGTCAGATTCCGAACGTGCCACAATCTGTTTATTTGATCCATGAACTGGCTGTTTCGTCTTTGCGCTGGTCTTTCCAACTTTGATCGAGACATCTGCATCAAATTTCCTGTTCTTTCCTCTCCCCTTTCCTTTACCTATCATGGAATTATCTCCCTTTTCTTTGGGCAGTGGCTTATCTCCCCTTTCTTTGTTCAGTGGCTTATCTCCCCTTTCTCTAGGCAGTGGTTCATCAGATTCTTCCTCTTCTTGAAAGAAACCTCCCTCCTTGTCGGAATCATTAGAACTACTTTCAGAAAGGCTAATTTCATCTTTCATTTCAACTTTCAACTTGGTATTAGCTCCCTTGCCCCGACCTCTGCCCTTTCCATGACCTTTCTTACGACTTTTTGGCATCCCTAAAACCTCCTTTGTCCTTTGAAGTCGTTCTTTCATGGTGCCTTTGGACTTTGGGATTTCTGGTTCAACTTTCCCTTTCACTCTGTCCAGGGCGTGTTGCGCGCGCTTGCTGGTGATTTTACCTGGCTCCATAAAATATTCTGGTTGGAAGTAACTGCTAATTCTTCCCTGAGACTGGAAATATAAACACAATGAGATATGGAAATATATACACAATAAGATGTGGAAATATATACACAATGAGATATTGAAATATATACACAATGAGATACAGTTTTAGCAAATAGTAGCATATAGTGAAATATTCCCGCTCCAATGTACTAATTCTTTCATTTACTGTTAGCAAAGAAAATTATTGGCATTTTTTTAACTGAAATAAATTCCATATATTCATGCTGGGAGACAGAAATATAGGTGAGTGAGTGAATATGGAGTTTAACGTCGCTGCGGGAACAGAAATATAGGACATGTTAAGTTCTGGCAATATGTGATAACAATTTTGAAGCTACATGACCCTCATCTCTGACTTATAAACATTAAATCCTGATCTTAAAGTTGAAGTATTATATGCCCCAAAATCTCAAACCGGTAACCTTTACAACCCAAACTAACATTAGTCTAGGTCCATGGCAGATATAGACTCATTACTCGTTTGTGAAATATCCAATATTGTTAAACTGAATCAGATATTGTACCTCTTTCTTGTTGAGTCTCTTCAGAACGGGCAGCAGGATATCGTCAGTCTTCTGTTGGTTCCATCCCATCTTCTCGCTGGCAAAACTAACGCAGTCAAGGGACATTGACCATTGTTGAAATCGAATCATTGAACTCTCTATAGTCAGTGATTATGGAACGTAATGTAGCTGCAGGAATCTTTCACCCATTTGCAACGAGTTGAAATCTGTATACCTGAAGATTAAAATTAGATTTTCCTGATGGTCATACAGATTCTTTCTATCTGCAGTTTTGGATCTACCGTAGATCAAATACACAAAGTCTAATATGAATGAATTAGTGCATTACATCGCAGTGGAAATATTTAATAAAACTGTGATGCTTTGTGTTAAAAGGATACTCTCGTAGGAGGTCAAGGTCAGGTGATGCCCAGGCAAAGGTTTCCTCCGATTCATCCACAGTTGGATGAAGATAGGCATCCACGACAGCACGGTTGGGAAAACCTGAAAACATAAAAACATAATTTCAATAAATATGCCCCAATTCTAAGAGAATTCAATGAATTATTGCTTAGCATCACTGTAGAAAGATTTCACTGCTATTCAATGATTATAACAGATTTCACAATATCTATTAAATTAAAAAGCTTCCTAGTAATACACACCTTCCTGAAACTCCATGTCCTTGACCTTGGTCTTGACCTTTGACATCATTGTCTTCTTGGTCAATTTCTGGGCTCTATCCCACCAAGACCTGAGAGATGCAATGAGCAGACGTCAATTGAGAAAATATCTTCACCTAAATATAATACATTTTGTGTTTACATGGTCTAGAGACTCTAACTTGTGTTGGATGTCACATGTCTCCATGCCCAGAGATTACGAAACTGTCTGAATACGATTTCAGGCTCAAGTTCAAATTTTATATAGGGATTTGTGAACAATACTTTGAGTTGTCTTTGAAATCTTACTAAAAAATTATGCACTATCTCGTGGTCAGATCGTATTATAATTGCGCATGCTATTTGACTTACTTGAGGTCGAGGAGACCTTGGATTCCCTCCCCTTGGAACTCCGCGAGGATTTCGAGGGCGGTGACCATCCCGACTCCTGGTATGCCATCGGTGTAGTCACTGCCACACAGGTAGGCAAACGCTATCATCTTGTCCCGGTTCATACCTGAAGGAGATAAAAAAATACATTAAATTAATTTAGCAGCCTAAGTGTTAATAATACGACAAATCCATTCTCAAAAACATGCTTATAACATTACATATTATTTCCTCAATCGACAAGTATATTTCCCCCCTGATGCTCACCAAACTGCGCCTGTATACTGGACAAGTTAAACAACTCCACAGACTTCTTCTGGTTAAAGAAGTGCCTGTAGACGCGGGAACCTCCGAACAGCCAGATGTCGCCGTCGTCGGTGATGGTGCCGTGGGTCAGACCGAGGACGTCCAGCTCCGCGCACTGAGCCTCCGCCTCCATGGGACTCACCACGTACGGGATTCCGAACAGTCGGAGCAGCTCCTGAGGATGGTAGGTCGAGGGTCAGTGAGGTCAAGGACACTGCAGTGGTTTGCTTATAGCTGGCGAATGCATACGAGACTTGAATGAGTGTGGTAGGGCAGTGCTAGATCATTGGACTTCAAAGGCATTCCAAGTGACCTGGCCCTGAGATTACGAAACTTCAAGAAGCGCAAATTTGATGTAGGGATTTGTGAACATAACTATGAGTTGAGCATGAAATCGCACTCAAAAAAGCTTTGTAATCTCGGGGCCAGATCAGTGTCAGCTCACATGAAACTCATGAGGCAGGGTGGGTTCTGCTGGATGAAGGGAGACAACTATGCTAAACATGAATCCGTGCTCCATAGGGCTGCTCGATTACAAATAAGCCAGCCAGCCGCTCGTGACCGGCTAGGATGTCTAGACTCGGCTAGACTCGGCTGGCCGAAAACCATTTGGTACTGAGTAGACTGAACCAGGTCCGCCATGTTTTTTTTTTGGCACTTCGCTTCCACGTGACCATACTCTCGAACCAGACAAAACATATAGCCGGTAAAGGAACGCAGGTCATAACCTCAAGATGTCGCAGTGATCGGCTACTAACTTGGGAGGGGCGAGTGAGTTATTGTTTTACGTCACAGCGGGAATCTTTCACTGATACACAACACACTAGGGAGGAATTCAAACGGAATTCACGATAAGCCACAGCTGGGCGAGATAAGCCAAGGGAGATAACTAAGTGTACCTGAGCTTCTATGTTCATCTGGTCAGATATGGACGTGGCCAGTCGGTCCTGCTTGCCTCGCTCTGCTCTCAGTGTCCCAGACTCCTGCTCCAACTCAGTCTGCATGTCCTCTAGGTGAGCCTGAAAGGACGGACAGGACACGGTGAGGACACACAGTATATAACTAACACTATGTCCTTGTATTACAGGTATATACATACACATACATACTAGTATATATCATACAGAACTTTCTATTCACATGATGGTAGTCACAGAATGTCCTAATCATCGTAAATTACACAGGTGTTTCCATTAGAGTCCATGAAATAAAACGTCTGGGCCCGTATTCTCAAAACCTAAGTCAAGTCCTAAGAAGTTCGTAAGAACTAAGAAGTTCATAAGTACTATGAATTTGCCTAACTGGTTTTCTGCTAATGTTAATTTTTGAAGAGATATTTTCTCACTAAGAAGTTTCGAGAATACAGCCCCTGGCTTGTAACTAACCCTCTCAAAACTGAAGGCATCTAAATATGTTCTATAGTGTAGTGGCTTTTATTTAAGCCATCAGTGTGGTGATTAATACCACTACAGTGGGAGACGAGTACACACAATCTGAAGGCTGGCTTACCCGGGACATGCCCTGGAACTCCTGTGTCGGTTCTTCCACGTCTGCTTCTGGTTCAAAGTCAACATGACCACCGGGTGCCGCCATTGCATCTTCATCGTCACTTTCATCCAGTTGGTAATCGCCGATATTGAATTCCATCTGTTTAGATTTCTTTAGATCCTCTCTCTCAGCTGGCTGGCTTTCCTTCAACTCATTTGATGATTCAATGTTATTCTCTGACTGACTGCCAACATCGCCTGATACCGAGTGTTCTTCTGGTCCATTAAACTCCTGCCTCATTGCATCCTTTCGTCTCTTGGATACCAGCTTGTTTATCTTGGATTCCAACGCAGAAATCCTGTCTCGAATTTCTGTGCTTTCTGATTCTGCATCCACTGCAACAGACATGCTTTGAATCGCATCATCTGCTTCACGTTCAGGCTGTTTAGTGTGAGCAGACGTGCTTTCAGAAGTTACGTCTGCTACATGTCCAGGTAACTGTATAATGTCCGTTGTTGTCTGAGATTTCAGATTATTCGTCGGTTCAGAAACTGTGAAGGTTTGAGACTTCAGATTATCGGTAGATTCAGAAACTGTGAACATGTCAGCAGGGAACAGGTCATCTTCGCCGACAGTAGCTGGGTTAACAGAGATCTCAATGAATCCTTCATCGTCTGAAAAAGAAATGTAGCTGTTGACTTCATCAAATTAAATATCAGCAAACACAGTATAGTTTCCAAGATGGCGGCAATGTTGGTCATTTCCACGATGGTGTCACTTCTGGGGGTCATAAGAGGGGTTTCAGGTCACATGGCAAAGTACAGCCATTTTGAAAATGACATGACATGTCACAATCTTAGAAATTACGTTCCGCAATCTTGGAAACTGAACTGTGTTTGCAGTTCATTATTTCTCAATAAGCATGTGGTATCTAATGTTAGAAATGTAGTGGGTTTTTTTCTGTCTGACAACACGATAATCATATGATAATGTTCCTACCTGAATCTGAGATTTCATCAGTCTCATCTTGCATCTCCTTAGAGACCTCTCCCAACTTGGACACCTTGGGATTTTCGCCTTCCTTTCCAACAACGTCACTGTTTCTCTTCAAAGCAGGCTTACCTCCCTTGGCATGGTCACTGAGTGGCTGCCCGCTGGTCACCTTTGAAGAACTGGACTCGACTGTCGGCATCTCGGTGGACACATCGCTGTCTGAACCACCGACAATTACTGCCCCTGAATTGCTGGGAAAAACATCCGGCCCAATATTAATACAGCAGTCGCTATCCCGAGAATCTTTCTGTACTTTCTTCTCAACAGCTTCTTTCTCACTTTCGATCAAGAGTTCGTCCGGTTCGTCGAGCAATTTCTTATCCTCCTCTGTTTCTGCATTTGCAATCGCTTCGCGGCTGACATCAGAAACGATGCTCTCACATATAGCGGCTTGTTCGATCTGATTCTGTTTACTGAGGCCTTTGATCAGGATGTAGTGAGAGGCGTCTTCGGACACGACGCGGTGAGCCTCGAACTCCCCGGCCATGTAGTCCTTGCTCAGCGCAGTGGAGAATTCGGCAGTAGTCTTGGCGTTCATTTCTTTACGCACCGAGTCTATGTGGTTGGTCAGTTTACTCTGCTTGATCAGTCTGGACATTTGGAAGGTGGAGAAATCATCTGAGTTCTGAAAGTGATTAGACAAGGAATTAAGAAAACAAATTTTAACAACAATTGAATAAACGAACGAGTGAGTCAGTGAGTGAGTGAGTATGGAGTTTAACATCGCTGCGGGAATCTTTCACCCATTTGCGACGAGAATAAACAAACGAATGAATGAACGAACAAATGAACAACAAATAGTTGCGCACCTCTGGCATAACGGCAGTTCTCCCCAGGCGGCGCTGTCGTCTCACTTCCTTCATGTCAGTCAGCAGCTCGTGTTTGACTTCCCCGGGCAGCGAGTGGAACTCCTCCGAGTCAATGTCAATGTCCTCCAGAGACTGAAAGTGGTCCTGAAATCAAACATGACCGTCCTCATGAGTACATGCTTGCTTATGGTAGGTATAGTTATCAAAATGACTGGCAAGAGTGGTATGTTTTATGCCGTTTTACATAATATTTCAGCAATAATTTCAGTGTTACGAAAACCTGGAACAATGATACTGCAAGATCAATGAGATATGGTTGGTACTGAGAAAAATAATTATTATTATTTTTATTATACATGCTATCCAGTATAACTGCTCAAATGCAGTTTGGGGAAATATGACTTTACCGAGGATTTTTTAAAGTTTTTTTCTCACAAGATCAACTACATATTAAATTACATGCCAATCTTCTCACAGGATTCAAACCATCTAATCTTGTCTAGGACACATGACCTAAGTCGACACACTCATACAGATCATAGCGGAGTCAATGTTGTACCCTTCCCTTGGGGAGATGGATTCAAGCTTGTATCCTCAAATATATAAGAGCAATTCTTAGAGGATGTACATCTATGTACTACACCTTGTTCACCCCCATTTCCTAAAAGTGCAGTTATTCTGGATAATAAAATGTGTATATTATTCAGGGCTCTAGACTAACATTCTGAGTTACTTGCCCGCATAGCAAGTCAGGGCAAGTAGCAAAGGCAACAAAGGTGCAAAATGTTAAAAAGTAGGTTTCCCGCAGTGCAGTTTAACTTGCCCCTGTACATCGGGCATATGTCAGTCCAGAGCCCTGTTATTATTAATATGTAAACATCATATTTTAAAAACGGAGCACATCTCCCAGCCTACCTGTACAATACTGTGGTACTGTAATCTGCTAGCCCAGGGGTCGTCCTCGTCATCGTAGTTCAAGGCACTTGTGTATCTGAAGTCAACCACGCAAATACGATCTTCAAAATCTCAGAGAAAAGATACCTAATGTGTTGCAGAAGGGTTGAGACTAGCTAGCATTGATTTGACCTCTAAGGACAAAATGGTAAAATTAAAATAATAAGATAATCCCTTGTCTACTAGTACATAATATATTTATAAAGTCCAAATTTAATATAAATCTACATTCAACATAGACAAAGTTGCTTCGTCTCCACTATCGCACTATTAGCTCATATGAGCTGAATGCATATGGTGCCATAGACGTCTAGATTCTGGACTACATTCAACACAAGTCTCCCTACTATCCCATTAACCCTCTCCCTGCTGTATTATACACAGATATATCGTATTTAGGCATCTCTGATTGCCTCCAGCATGGAGACAGTTAAATACATGTATTGTACAACAAGCACTCACTCTCTGTCAGCCTCAGGCAAGGGAGGTAAGTCAAATATGTCGCGGCCTTTGGAAGCTGCCCTGATGGTTGCAAGGCTAGCTGCAGCGCTGCTCTCCCCTGATTCACCGAGCGCAGTCTTTACAGCGTGACTGCGTATCAGATTTTGCAACAGTTTCGCTGTAGCCTTGTTGCTTTCCTCTTCTGCTCTTACCTTCCGTTCTCTTCGTCTTGCCTGTCAACATTTGATCCATTCATTGGTTCATCGACTGACTGATTGAAATATTGATTGAAATATTGATTGAAATTTTGATTGAAATTTTGATTGAAATTTTGATTGATATCATGATGGAAAGAACTACTTTAAAATTGTTTATTCACGGAAATTACAAAGCATATCACTGCTAAAAGCTATGCCAAACAGTTCTATATATTATATATGTCAAATTAATTTTAACTGCAACTTTCGAGAAGTTGGAACCTGTTCAGATACTAGTGTTCAAATTTAAAATTGGGGGTCAAATATGTAATTTGCAGGGGGTCACACAGATACCTTAACATAGCAGATTTTCAGATGACCCTAGGACCACCTTTAAATTTGAATACTGAGATATCTCTTGTTATGTCCCCGCATTTCTTCATGGTAAATAAACTAACTTATCTAAGTGAACTTATATTTTACATCCATTCTTCTGTATATATGGATGGAACACTTTGGCAAAAGAACCACTCAATGCAGTAGCTGCACTTCAACTGATTTTAATCATGGGGGCTGCTCCTTTCTCGCTGTTATGTCTGTACTTTCTGTCCGACGCATGAGCAGTTTAACTGTGCGGTGTTGAACCTTGGTAACTGCGCATGCATCGGACAGAAAGTATAGACAGAACAGCTAGAAAGGAGCAGCCCCATGGTATACATGTGTGTATGGACGATCTCATAAAATATGAGGTCATCTCATAATATGAAATACATGACATCGCTAGACCTACCAGAGTCTGCTTCTTGAGGTAAGGCACGCCCCCGTCAAACACGAACACAGGCTTGATCCTGTAGTGCAGCAGCTTACACACGCGCGTGAACAGACTGTGGAGGTGTGCGTTGGGCAGAGGACTGCCGTGACTGTCCCTCATTCCCTTGGCAGCCTGGTGCAGCCAGATACTGACATCTCACACGCTGAGGAAATCACCATCTCGTACAACACAGATATTACAATAACCCTGCTCGTTAGCTACCATTAGATATAGCCAATTGTATTCTCATAGAAACAAAATACTTAATCAAGTTACACTGAGTCCATGATATCTAACCTAAGAAATAGCCAATTGTGTTCTCATGGGACAAAATACTCAATAATTGTACACTTATAGTTAACTTTTGGACTAATTCTAACTGATATTTAGGCTACAGGATTATACAATGATAATAACTTTAGGCATTTTAGATTTTAACCTGTAGTACATGTAGTGTACCATATTGTAACGTTACAGGATGAGTACTAATTTATTATTAGAGAATTTTAGATCTAGCTACAGGACTAGTGCCAATTTCTATTCCTGCAAGTATTTTATCTCAAGCCACAACAGGGGTCCGTTCAAAGAGACTAGGCTGACTCAGCGGCTTGCAAGATTTGATCTTTGAACGGACTAAGCGCAAATCCGCTTACTCAGCGGCTGAGCAAGCGCTTTTCTGTTTGAACGCAACCCAGCTGTCTGAGTGCTTGTATCTCAGGCCAGCTGAGTATGAGTGAGTGAGTTGATGTTTTACATCACAGCGGGACACTTTCACTCATACGTGACGATACCCGACAAGTTTAAAGGATACCGACTGCCAGGACCTTGCCCTCCAGCGACTCCAGAGACACGGGTCTCCCAGCGGGGTTCAGTAGCTGCCACAGCCCCTGTACTCCCATACTGGAGCCGATCTAACACACTGGAACTGAGAAAGAAAGAACAATATTCAGGCATATATATATTAATTCAGTGAAATATTGGCCATGTTTATGACCGCTGACCGGGTAGTAAAGCTTCGCTCTACTCGCTTTATGTTGTGTAGACCGTTTAGAACACAACATCTGCATTATTATTAGTGAATAAGAGTGGTGGCCAATCTCTTTGCCCTGAAGTTTATCATGTTTCAAAGCGTAATATTATATCAGCTTATGTACAAATAAACAATTAAAACATCATAAGTTATGGGAATGTCTACTGGTAAATTCCAATAAAAAAGTAATTGCTCTAAGTTAAATAACAATGAAAAATAATGTTTAAAGTAAAAAAAAATAGTATTGTGAATCTGAACATCGAATTTGGTGATTGTCATTTCCTGCCAGTGCCAGTTTATTTTGAACGATTGTTGAATAAATTGTTGAATACACACTCATAACACTCGCTGGCAGCAGCTAGCGTACACTTGAAAATATTTAAGTACACCAATGTCAGTGATTTACATAAAGAGTCTTACCAGCTGCTTACTTTCCTTACACAAAATGAGAATATAAAAACTATTTTTGGTAACTTGCTTACTTGTTTACACCATGTGGGGGAAACTTCCGGTAAACTGCACATGCGTGTTTGATGCATGAACGTTAAAATCCGGAATAGACTCAGAGTCAAAAGCAATTTAATTTTCAATTAATCTCGGGATACATTATGGTCAGATTACCTATTGAACTATTTCAATATTACTTTTAGCTATATTTACACTACGCGTGGTCAAAATATGATTTCTTCGAAATGCAGATGTCTCGGATACAAACTACAGTGATTTAGGTCTGTCCCGGTTAACGACTTGTAAGCCAAACCCACGTGTTCAAAAATGGCGGCTTCAGGAGGTAAAGTTGGGCATGTGGAGAACAAATTAATCGTTTAGCTCGTTATTTACATTACTTTGCGAGAAAATAATAACGCATTCACTCGTAGTTATACTTAAATGCATCATGTACATAATTTTAAGCTGTTGTTAATAATTATATCCAGTGAATTTGCCGATAACGCACTACCCACGTGCTCTGCGACAAAAAGAATCTGGAGGATTTTAAAAATTGTTTATTGAAATCTGTATGTCTAGTTATTAGTTATATTGTCTTGTTTTTATGATGAAAGTTTGCTATCGGTATAGTGGATTTGAGTAATTTGCAATGATTAACACATTCGTGAATTAGATTTATGCAGATAAAACAATGTGTTATTATTTTCAGATTCATCGAAGAAAAAGCACAAGA
>JAUTBZ010136234.1:0-13413 GCA_032361785.1 Lepetodrilus galriftensis | reverse complement strand
TCCCCAACACCCTAACCAACCAGTCCGCAATATCCGTTGCAGTTGAGAAGCCCTGCCCTGCGGCCTGCTCCAGCCTGTTTCTATCAGGAGTCATATCCTCAACCATCCCGCTCATCGCCGCCAACATCAGCGAAAAATTATCCAATGCATCAAAGGTCGCTTCTTTGTCTTCCTGCATATCCTTGGAATAGGCCAGCGGTAGGCCTTTCATCACCATGACCAGCCCAGAAAAAGAGGCAGCCACCCGTCCAGCCTTAGCGCGAACCAGTTCTGCGGCATCTGGGTTACGCTTTTGCGGCATAATAGAAGAACCCGTGGTATAAGCATCACTCAGGGAAATAAATTTAAACCCTGCTGAACACCAGACGACAATCTCTTCAGCCAAACGGGACAAATGCACCCCACTAATCGTCGCCGCAGACAAGGCCTCAAGAGCAAAGTCACGGTCAGATACACTATCCAAAGAATTGGCTGTTGGCCTGTCAAAGCCAAGTTTTTTGGCGGTCATCTCTCTATCAATTGGAAAAGATGTCCCAGCAAGGGCAGCTGCTCCCAACGGCGATTCATTCATTCTGACCCTGGCATCGACAAAACGGCTGCGGTCACGGGCAAACATCTCGACATATGCCATCATATGATGACCAAAGGTCACAGGCTGGGCTGTCTGCAAATGAGTAAATCCTGGCATTACCGCATCAGCATGAAGCTCTGCCTTCTTGGCCAAGGCCATTTGTAACTCTGCCAACTGCCCGTCAATATGGTCACAGGCTTCTCTGACATAAAGTTTAAAATCCGTTGCCACCTGGTCGTTGCGGGAACGCGCTGTGTGCAACCGCCCTGCGACAGACCCCAAAATTTCTGTTAGGCGAGATTCTACATTCATGTGAATGTCTTCAAGATCTTCTGAAAAGCTGAATTTTCCGCTTTCAATCTCCCCCAGAACCTGATCCAGCCCAACACTAATTTTGTCAGCATCTTGTTGTGAAATAATGCCCGTTGCTGCCAACATAGCGCAATGCGCTTTTGAGCCAGCAATATCTTGCTGATACAAACGTTGATCAAATGAAATAGATTGGTTAATCTGTTTCATGATTGCACCAGGGCCCGCTCCAAAACGGCCACCCCACATTTTATTACTCATTTCATATCTATCCCGAACAAATTGATATAAATCATAAATATTAACATTTATAATGCTATGCTATCGGTTTTCCAAGCTTCCGAAACATATCCAGCTTTAGACTGCCATTTTTTTGGCCAAGAGGTTAAGAATGACAAAGCAAACGAATAAAACGGTTAAACTTGCCACCATTCTCTGGTTTGGTGTGACTGCTGCCCTGCTTGGCTTTGCTACCATATATATTGCTTTAAGGCTGACTGGCAACCTTACAAATCCAGAAAATCTCACAAAACCTGCCAAGATCATCTCCAGCACCAATAAGGGCATTGACAGCAAGACTCCAGCAGAAAGCGTAACAGGCAGCCACAAAGTAGATGGCTCTCTCACATCGGGTCAGCCCTCTAGCCTGATCAAAAATTTGCCAGGAAACACCACAGAAGTCATCAAAAGCAAAAAACTTCCTGTTAATGTTGCAGGCAATGCTGGCAGCACGACTGGCCTGAAAGGCATGAATAAAGGGGAGATGGCAGCCTTTCTCATCCGCTCCAACCCAATAGATATTCCCGCCTTTAGCTTTGTGACATCAGCTGGCATACAAAAAAACCTATCGCAGTCGAGCGGCAAGGTGGTTCTGTTAAATATATGGGCAACCTGGTGCATACCTTGCCGCAAAGAAATGCCTGACCTAGATCAGTTACAGGCATCACTTGGCGGAAAAGACTTTGAGGTTATCACTGTCAATATCGACAAGGGCGGCCTCGGTAAACCTGCTAGATTCTTTAAAAAGCTGGGCATTAAAAACCTGACACTTTATGGCGCAACCTCAAAAAGACTGACAACCCTGCTGCGCGCTCCAGGCCTACCAGCCACCATTCTCGTCGGCAAAAATGGCCAGGAACTTGGCCGCCTGATTGGCCCAGCCCATTGGGCTTCTCCAGATGCACAAAAACTTATCAGGGCTGCGATTGCCCTCAAATAACATGATACATTTGCTATGCGGCTCTACAGGTGTTGGAAAGACGCATTATGCCCTCTAGCTTGCCAAACAGATAGGCGTAGTCCGCTTCGCAGCCGATGAATGGATGCACTCTCTGTTTATGCCATCGAAAAGGGTAAAACCTATTATTTTGAAATCAGTCAGGGCATGTTTGATTTTGCAGAAAGTATGTTTGAGCAGCCAACACAAAGGATGAGTTAGAAGGTGCTATTCACATGTACTCCTAATAACCACCCTGATTATCCACACATTGCTCAAATCAGAAAAAGGAAAAAACATCCCTTAATTTCAGATTTTACAGCACGAACCTCCCCCCCAAAAACAGAAAAAAAGCATTTTTTTCAGCAAAGTGTAAGGCAGCTGCCAAAAAACGAAAACCCCAGCTTAATGGGAAACTCCCTATCTCATAATGGAAGGTTGATTCTTGGCGCAATATTGGTTAGCAACACCATATTATATGACACTTTGATGACAGCTTAACTGGAGTAATTTTCGCAATGGCAACCCAAATGGAAAAGCTTAATGCCCTAATTGATTCCGATAGTGGTGACCGCTACAGGTTTGCTATCGCTATCTTGTTCCTGGGCGCAATCTATTTTGGTATCAGCTCCATGTTGGGACAAGCTCCTAGCCCCCTGCTTGTTATAGCTGCTGTTATTGGGGGCTATATGGCTCTGAATATTGGGGCAAACGATGTTGCCAATAATGTCGGCCCTGCTGTTGGGGCGCAGGCTATGACTCTCGCCAGTGCTGTTATCATTGCAGCTACCTTTGAGGCTGGAGGAGCCTTCATAGCTGGCGGTGAGGTTGTTGGCACCATCAAGAAGGGCATTATTGACCCTCGTCTCATCAATAATACAGACACCTTTATATGGCTGATGATGGGGGCATTGCTCGCCGCTGCTATTTGGCTCAACCTGGCTACATCAATGGGCGCGCCTGTTTCGACAACCCATTCCATCGTAGGTGGCGTATTGGGAGCTGGCATTGCGGCTGGTGGTTGGGGCATTGCCAATTGGCCAACCATGGGGAAAATTGCTGCAAGCTGGGTTATCTCTCCTGTTTTGGGCGGCATGATTGCTGCCAGTTTTCTCTACCTTATCAAACGCACCATTCTCTACCGCCGTGACAAGATCACTGCGGCCCAAAAGGTCGTGCCTATTCTCCTCTCCATTATGGCTTGGGCGTTCAGCACTTATCTGATCCTAAAAGGCTTGAAGAAACTCTGGAAATTTGACTTTATAACTGCCAGCCTGATCGGGCTTGCCATCGCTGTTGCAATCTATTTTATCACAAAACCGCGCATTAAAATCTCGGCAGCCAAATTGCAAAATAAGAGAGAAGACATTAATGCCCTGTTTATTTTGCCCCTGATTTTTTCGGCTGCCCTACTGAGCTTTGCCCATGGTGCCAATGATGTCGCCAATGCTGTAGGCCCGCTGGCAGCGATTAATGATGCCATCTTCAGCCATGGCATAGCGACAAAGGCCGCCATTCCGTTCTGGGTGATGGCAATTGGAGCCTTGGGCATAGCTATTGGCCTTGCCCTGTTTGGCCCCAAACTGATTAGGACTGTTGGCACCCAAATTACCGAACTCGACAAGATCAGAGCTTTCTGCGTTGCGATGGCTGCTGCTATTACTGTGATTATTGCCTCCCAGCTTGGTCTACCCGTTAGTTCTACTCATATTGCCGTAGGCGGCATCTTTGGTGTTGGCTTCCTGCGTGAATACCTCGAAATGAATAATTCTATTATTATCCATGAAATTGAGGATCACCATAAAGATATGGACGAGAAAGAACTCCGTAAATTTCTATCTGAATTTGACGCTGCAAATCTTGAAGAAAAAGGATATATGCTCAAGCACCTTCGCAAGGACAAACATATCGGTCTCAACAGGAAAGAAAAAAAACGCCTAAAAAAGCTTTACAGCAAGGAACTTGTCCAACGTTCTATGCTATTCAAGATTGCCGCCGCCTGGGTGATTACAGTACCAGCCGCCGCTATGATGGCTGCAATGATCTATTTCATGATACGCGGAATAATGTTACCTTAGAGCATACTGCGGTTAAGTTGTTACGACTTAACTGGTTACTATGCGACCAATAAAAGATTTAGGGCAACCTCTTGACTGAGTTTAAATGCAAGTTGCTCTTGAACACTCACAAAGATAACCGAACCGATTATTTCTAAGGGTATCCTTAGCAACAATGGAGATTATAGTCCTATGCCACTGATACTGGATGACCAACTGAAACAAGACAGCTTTGCTGTCGTTGAGCTACCGCTTTCCAGTGTACGGCTTCTAAATGATGCCCGTTATCCCTGGTTGCTACTGATTCCCCGCATTGCCGATGTATCGGAAATCCATGACCTTGATGAGCAGGCGCAACTATTGCTGACACGGGAGATTACGAAAAGTTCGCTCATCCTGACAGACCTGTTTATGCCAACCAAGATAAATGTCGGTGCTTTAGGCAATATCGTCAAACAGCTCCATATCCATGTCATTGCCCGCTTTGACAGTGATCATACCTGGCCCAACCCTGTTTGGGGCGTTGGTGATGCCATCCCCTATAAAGACAAGGATCTCACAGAACGACTAAACAAGCTCAAGCTTGCTTTTTCTGATTAACCGATTATTCGATCTTTATTATAGTGGAGTTTCACAATGCAAACTGAAATGGTTCTAACAGTTATCGGCCATGACCGCCCTGGCCTTGTTGAGACAATAGCAGAATCGGTTGCTAGCCATGGCGGCAATTGGGTTGATAGCTCCATGTCGCGCCTTGGCGGTGAATTTGCGGGTATTGTCCGCGTCCTTATTCCTGAAGACAAGGCCAGCGCACTTGAAAAAGAGCTGACAGAGTTGGACAAAGAAGAGAAAATCTCTGTAACAGTGCGGAAGACCAGCCCGCATGAAGACCATCAGAGCGGCCAGCTTGCCTCTTTTGAGCTTTTGGGACATGACCAGATCGGGATAGTTCTTAAAATCACCCAAATTCTGGCCAGACATCAGGTCAATGTGCTTGATCTTGAAACCTCTGTCACCAGTGCCTCAATGGAAGGCTCGCCCATGTTTAAAGCGACTGCCGAGCTGAGACTGCCAGAAAATATTGACATTACTGCCTTGGAAGAAGCTCTCGAAACGATTGCCAATGACATCATGGTCGATATTGACCTGAAGACAGGCTAGAGAGATGACGACCCCTGATTTTTTCAACCAGGTCTATGCCTGCCTTACTGAAACTGATATTGCCCAAAAATGTCATCTTACCAGGCAGCTCTACCAGCTTTATGACAGCCCTGAAAAACTTGATGATACCAACCTTTCAAAACGTGCCTATCAAGACAGCAAGCTTATTCCTGGCTGCCCTCCAAAACCTGAATTGGTTGCACCTGGACACGTCAAAAGGCGCGGACTTGGCTCAGAAAAGGGGCGCGCTGCCTTTGTTCATGCCATTGCTCATATTGAATTTAACGCGATAAACCTGGCACTTGATGCCCTCTGGCGGTTTCGCTCTATGCCACCGCGCTACTATAGTGATTGGCTTCTGGTTGCCAGTGAGGAAGCCTATCATTTTAGCCTGTTGGAACACCGCCTACAAGAAATGGGCTATGCTTATGGCGACTTCCCATCCCATAACAGTCTGTGGGGCATGGCAGAAGAAACAGCCCATGATGTGATGATTAGGATGGCACTTGTTCCGCGTGTACTGGAGGCACGGGGTCTTGATATAACGCCCATGATGATGCAAAAACTGTCAAACATTGGCGATACAGAAACCGTCAGGCTTCTGGACATTATCTTGGAGGATGAGATTGGCCATGTTGCTATTGGGTCGCGCTGGTTTCATCATTGCTGCACCGAACGCCAGCTTGATCCTGTTCCCACCTTCCTATCCCTCGTCAAACAACACATGACCAGCCCCCCCAAAAGCCCATTTAATGAAGAGGCACGGCAGCAGGCAGGTTTTAGTGAAGAGGAGATCGCCCAGCTGGTAGAGATGGAGCAAAGATGGCTAAAAGAGATTAAAAAGTAGTCATAATAGAGATATTATAGAAACAATATAAGAACAAACCGAGATTTTTCAGGGTTTATTATCTGCGACATTTTGACCGTATCACCAAGATATTCCCTGATATGACGATTTTGAAGCAAAAATTTCCCCCACTCCAAAACAAAATACTGATCTCTCCTGATCTCGAAAATATTGAGAAAAATCAAACTGATAGTTTTACTGAGACCGCTGTATTTTTTCTTGAAACAACCCCCTCCAACCTGGTCATATTCAAACATACTGTTTTACTGATTTTCTCTTTGTCCCCAAAGGCTTAGCCATAAATTTGCTTGATTTTAATTTTAGGAAGGTTAGGCTATTAGATGGTTAAGCTATTACTGCTTCATATGCATACATAATAAGAATAATCACATTTTTAGCTTAAATAAACAAAGCATGATTATATTTAAATTTTGAAAAACTGAGGGAGGAACTCTTTTGTCCAATTCAAATGATACATCCAAGAACGGCACAAACCGCCGTGACTTTATGAAAGTTTCAGCTGCTGGCGCAGCTACAGTAGCTGTTGCTGCTGGTACAATGGGCGCAATGTCAACACCTGCACTGGCGAGTGGCGGATATCTATCAGCGGCTCCCCTGCCAAAGAAAACAGGCCCACGCCTCGTTGTTATTGGTGGCGGTTCATCTGGTCTGACTGTTGCAAAACATGCTAAAAAAGCCAATCCAAAACTTGACGTTGTTCTCGTAGAACCTCGCGCTCACTATATGTCTTGCTTTATTTCCAACCAGTATATGACTGGCGTTGTTCAAGAAGACTTCCTATCAAACAGTTTTGTAACTGCTGCCCGTAACGGCGATTACCTTTTCTTCCAGGCTGCTCTTGTTGACCTTGATCGCGACAAAAAACGCGCCACAACAACTGAAGGCTATATTGATTACGACTTTATCCATCTGGCTCCTGGTATCCAGTATAACTATGCATCATTTGGTGTGACCGATCCTGCTGATATCTTTACATTGATGCAAAAATATCCTGCTGGCATGATGACTGCTTCAGAACATATTACTTTGAAGCAAGATCTTGAAGATTTTGAAGGCGGCCTGTGGGTTCAGACAGTACCAACAGGTAATTACCGCTGTCTTCCAGCTCCTTATGAGCGTGCTTGTCTTGTTGCTGACTACTTCAAACGCAACAAAATTAAAGGCAAGGTTATCCTCGTTGATCCTAACGATAAACCTACCATTAAAGCACCTGGCTTCCTTTCAGCCTTTAAAAAGCTGCATAAAGACCATCTTGAATATAAAACATCCGCTAAGGTTGAAAGCATTGATGTTGCCAAGAAAACACTTCATACAGAATTTGGTGAAATCAAATTTGATGCTGGCGCAATCTATCCTCGTTGCCGTGCACATCGCATGATTGAAGACTTTGGTATCATGCAAAAAGGTAACCCACAGAACGAAGCCAACATTGATAACTACAAATATAATGTTATTGGTGATGAAACTTGTACTGTTGGCGGCGATGCGCGTCCAATGCCATTCTCCAAATCAGGTAATACAGCGAACTCTGAAGGTCATGAAATTTCTAAAATCATTGCTGCACGTTCTATGGGCAAAGATATTGGCAAATGGGTAAGCCCTCAAACAATTTGTTACTCAATGGTGAGCGGCGACCCTAAAGAATCCATCATGGTTGATGCCAAATATAAATCAGACGGCAAAGGCGGCGGATGGGGCTTCACTGACGTGAAAGTTACCGAAAAATGGGACAAAGCACAAGGTGAAGCGAACCTTGAATGGGCCAAAGGCCTATATGCAGACTTCTTTGAAGAGTAAAATTTTACTGAAGGGGGCGCAGCTCTTTCGCCCCTTTCAGTCCTCTCTTATGTAATATGCAATTTGGTAAGACTTTTTACGCCATTTTTACTCCGTGTAAAGATCTTTACTGACAGTGTTCCCCTTTCCGGTCGGTGTTGGTTTATCATTTAAGTGTGATATTCCTCCCTTTTAACCACCCTCGGAAAGGGATTCATAAGCATTTCTCCGCATCCCACACCCTACACACCCCAACTGGGCTATACCGCGTAATATTTAGTTTGAAGGAAATACAATATGGATCGCCGTTCTTTTATCACAGGCGCTTGCGCCACAATAATCGGAGCCGCTTGCCTGGATCCGTCTGAAAGTTTTGCTGGAAAAAATGACGCAAAGCTCAAAGAGTTTGAAAAAGCAGTCATTACTGGTGCTGATGGCCAACCCTTAAAAGCTGCTGACCTGAAGGAAGGTGAAAGCTTTATCTTTAATTACCCTTATGCCTCCTCACCTGCTTTTCTCATCAATACAGGTGCTGAAGTTGGTGCAAATGGGGACTGGAAAGGCGGCGTTGGCGAAAAAAAATCAATCGTGGCCTTTGTTGCCATCTGCACCCACGCCCTATCCTACCCTTCAAAAAAACTCAGCCCAATCACATACCGTCATAAGGCTGAAGGAAAATATGCCAAAAAGGATCACATGATTACCTGCTGCTCACATGGCAGTGTGTTTGATGTTGATGCAGGCGGAAAAAGGGTTGATGGCCCAGCCCCTGCTGGCTTGACGGCTATCCTCCTGGAACATGATCCAGCCACAGATACGCTGACAGCCAGTGCCACATATGGCATCCCCAAGCTGCACAAAAAGTTTTTGAAGCGCAACAAGAAAAAACTCAGAAAAATATATGGCCGCAGTGAGTACAAGCAGAAAGTCACTGGCAAGACCGCCCCAATGCAAAAAATGGAAGCCATCTCTGAAAACATCGCAAAATGCTAGAGCAACCTGCATTTCAACTCGCTCAAGAGGTTGCCTAGATCTTTTATGGCCTCATACTTTAACTGGTTAAGTCGTAACAACTTAACCGCAGTAAGTTTTAGCGAGATTCTAATATAACGATCTCAAAAAACCGCATCCAATCATAGGGTGCGGTTTTTTCTGTCTTAAGTTGTTCCCCTTCCCGCCGCAAAAATTTTGACACTCCCCCCTGTTTTCTGGTTAAACTCTGGGTAATTCCCTCAAAACAAAAATGGAACGCAGCCATGGCCAAGAATATCCTTAAAAAACTGTTTGAAGCTGAACCTAAATCTCCGCTTTATGTCGCGATTAATAGGGTGCTGGTCAAGAATGATCCCCATTTGATGAGCATGATGAAGCAGGCCAGTTCCAAAATGTGCCTGGCAACCGCGTTGACCCCAGGTTATAAAGGCTTTGACCTGATGAAACAGCTTGGAGCCTGCCCGATGGGGATGCGTTGGGATGCTCAGTCTGACATGAGCAACACTCTTTCTCATATCTGGATTGACCAGTTTACCTATTGGGATAACTGGCGCGACCATGAGATTTTTCACGAAACCTTTGAGGATGTTGTGGTAGATGCCTGCGCCAAATGCGGTGAGGTTCTGCTTGACGGCCCTGAAGAGCCTGTTTACCGCATCGTCCATTCCGACCTGCCAAAACTTGTCTCCAAAACCCAAATGCTCAAACGCGGTTTTGAGAATGACGGCAACACAGACGGCTATGCCATAAACAGCTATGAAACTGTCACTGTCATGGCCAATCATATCATCAAGACAGGCGCGGAAGAAGAATTCGAGCAAGGCGAAATTGAGGTGATGAACGGACTGAAAGACACCAGCGGCGTTCTTGGTTTCCAAATTTTGAAACGAATTGGCTTTTGCAGTCTTGGCAGCGGCCATGCCACGGTTGCCTCCATGATGGAAGACATGAAGGATAGCTCAGGCTCTAAACTCAAAAGCACAACTGATATTTGGGACGGCTACACCTTGCCAGCCCAATATCTGGTGATGGTCGAGTTTGATAGCCTGCACGCGGCTCAGATAGGGATGCCCCACGTCAATGTCAAGCCAGAACTATTGTTCACGCATGGCCCTAAAGTGTTTGACAACTGCCTGCGTCTTCCCAGTGTCTATATCTCTAACTCAATGTTTACAGAACAGACTTACCGCGAAGTCCTGAACGGCACTAAAGCGAAAAAGAAATAAGTCTGCAAAAGCACAATCCAACTCACGAAAGACACAGGAAACTGCGCCAAACCTAGCTAACTTCCTGTGTCAATTCGTATCATTATTTTCCACGTAGTCCATCCTAATGATAGATAATATGGTATAATTGGGCAACCAGGACTACATTCAGAACAGGATAGCTCTATGCCGACCTCAGATAGATCTCCACATTTTCATATCCTTGCCTGCATTGATGGCTCAACCGAATCCTATCGCGGCCTGCGTTATGCCCTGAAATTTAGTGCCAAGCGTGATGATACTGATATTTCACTGATTTATGTCCGCGCAGCCGTCAATATGGCGACAGGAGGCCTCACACACCAAGTTGCCCGTGAAAACCTCATGGAATGGGATCTAGATACCCCTGGCCTAAAAGTCCTCAAAAAGGCGCGCGACATTCTGGTCGAGAATGGTTTTCTCGGCGAGGGCTGGGACAGTGAAGAGATAGAGAAACGCTCACGCGGTTCACGCAGCGGCAACCACACTTTGCACTACACCTGCAAAAAAACAGCACAGAATATCAACTTGATTGTCCGTGAAGATAACAGCGTTCTCATTGGTATCAAGGATCAGGTTCGTCAGGAAGGCTATGACCTTGTTATTATCTCAGCATCAAAAGAAGAAAGCGCAGGCGCTGGTGCGATTGATATTAAAACAGCAATATCAGTTGCCCAAGAAGTGGATTGCTCTGTCCTGCTGTCACGCAGCCTTGAGGCAGGAAAAGGCCACATGGTCAGCATGACAAACAGCGCAGGAGCTGCCAATATGTTAGACCGAGATATCAAGATCGCTAACCGTTGTGGCTGTCCAATCTATCTTTATGCCGTAGCTGAGGGGCAAGACGGCCAGTCAGAAGCCGAAGCTGCCATAGCGTTAGGCACTCGAATACTCGAAGAACAGGACATGACAGCCGCAGGAACAAAGATTGATATGGGCGACCCTGTCGAACGTATCGTTGAGGAGGGGCGCAAATATTCGCTGATTGTTATTTCGCCATCGCGGCAAGGCTGGCTCAAAAGTATGGTGTTTGGTAATGCCACCCAGAATATTCTGACCAAGGCTAAAAATTCGGTGCTGATCGCCAGATGACCAAAGCTCTTATCATTGTTACAAACGGAGAGGCAAGAGGCCAGCAGCGCAACACTGCGCTTTCCAGGCTGACAGCTTCTCTCCAAAACCATCAGACGCTAATGCAGCAGGGCATAAACTTGGTGTCATGCGCTGTGCTCAGCGGTCAACCATCCGTTGCGACCGCTCTGCAACAAGCTGCCAAAACTACTGATCACATTCTGATCTACCCTCTCTTTATGAGCGAAGGCTATTTTTTAAAAACAGCCCTGCCAGACCAGATGAGTAAAAGCAATATTTCAACCCCTATCACCATGCTGCCCTCACTCGGGCTAGCCCCCACCTTGCCCCACCTGCTCTACCAAAAGGCTCTTCAAACCCTACAAACAACTAAATGGTCCGTAAAAGAAACAAGGCTTCTCATTGTCGGACATGGCTCAACCAAAAACCCTGCATCAGCAGAGGCGACCCGCCGCCAAGGCCAGAGCCTTATAGCAGACAGTCAATTTTTAGGAATAGAAACAGCCTTTTTAGAAGAAGTCCCCTTCATCACAGAGTTTCTTGAACAGACCAAAGACGTGCCAACAGTCATTATTGGCTATTTCACAGGTCAGGGTCTTCACGGCAAAGATGATATTGAGCAAGCCATTGAAAAAACTGGCGCAAATGCTGTTTATGCTGGCGCGATAGGCAGCGCAGTCGAAATAAAAGACATTATTTTAGAAGCCATTTCAGCCCATTTCAGCTAATATTTTGACAGCATCTTTCTGATCCCTCAGGCGATATCCCTCTTCGTGAGGAAAAATTCCCGTCTCGTCAGATAACAACATAAGCATTGCTCTAAAGGGTTTTACGTAAAATTTACCAGCAAGAAGAAGGTACTTTTGCTGAACTCTCTCATTAATATCTATGAATTTCGCCTCATAAGGTGATGTCAAAATTTCAGAACAAGACTCTTCACCCACCAGGGACTTTCCTGACTTTATAATCTCCGCAATATGCGACATCAAACTATGAGAATTATCCACTCCATAATCAAAAAAAATAATCTCAGGATGATTAAAGCTTACCTCAAAACCGATAGAGTAGATAAAGCAGTCAGATAGCTCTGTATCTCCCACAAAAATTGACTGCCAACCATGGTCATCTATCATTTTTTGTATATCTGTATTTTCCAACATTCTTTCCCTCACTTTCTCCATAAAAAAACCAGTCATGCCGAAACATAACTGGTTCTTTTTTATATTTTCACAGAGCTAGGCTTAGCCTTTTTCAAGCACCTTGCCTGTTTCCTGATCAACAGTCTTCATGGACAGACGCACTTTACCGCGATCATCAAAGCCCATCAACTGGACATAGATTTTTTCGCCTTCTTTAACAATGTCAGTCACCTTTTCAACTCGGTGATCTGCAAGCTGGGAAATGTGAACCAAACCGTCCTTAGGACCAAAGAAGTTGACAAATGCGCCAAAATCAACGGTCTTCACAACAGTACCTTCATAGACAGTACCAACTTCAGGCTCCATTGTCAGACCCTTGATTTTATCAATCGCGGCTTTAATAGAATCAGCACTAATCGCCGCAACCTTGACCTGACCTTCATCATTAATGTCAATTTTCGCACCAGTCTCTTCAACGATAGAGCGGATCATAGAACCACCCTGGCCGATAACATCACGAATTTTGTCAACAGGCACAGTGATCATTTCAATTTTTGGTGCGTGCTCACCCATTTCCTCACGGGCGGTACCAATTGCCTTAGCCATTTCACCAAGAATATGAATACGGCCATCCTTGGCCTGCGCCAAAGCTGTCTTCATAATATCTTCGGTGATACCTGTAATCTTGATGTCCATCTGAAGGGATGTCACACCTTGATCCGTTCCAGCAACCTTAAAGTCCATATCACCAAGATGATCCTCATCACCCAGAATATCAGACAGGATAGCCATACCGTCGTCTTCCTTGATAAGACCCATTGCAATACCAGCAACAGGACGCGCAAGAGGAACGCCAGCATCCATCATCGCAAGGGATGTTCCGCAAACTGTCGCCATAGAGGACGAACCGTTAGATTCTGTAATCTCAGAAACAACCCTTAATGTATAAGGAAAATCTTCTTTATTTGGCAGGACAGGATGCAATGC
>JAUTBZ010136233.1:0-29289 GCA_032361785.1 Lepetodrilus galriftensis | reverse complement strand
GCTAATGCTTGAATTACGTGCATGCGCGAAACCATTTCGAAGCATTTCAGATCCACTACTGTATGGAAAAGCTAGTAAAGTAGTAGTGTAGTGTATTGTAACCCTGCCTGTGCCCCTTACATAACCGTGAACTTGAATTTGAATCAATTGTACTCCATGGATACAGTAGAAGACCAGCGCGCAGTACACGGACGACAAGTACGATAACTTGGCTTGTTTTGGCTTGTTGAGGGGTCGACACTAAATGACCGTTTTTCATCCGTTTTTCATCTAAAATATATTTTTTAGATTTATTTTATATTCAATGTCCATACATAAACTGACGCAACACACTCATGTATTTCCAATTTGAGCAGATAGGCCTAAATCATTATGGTATTGCCCTTTAACGAGCCCAGTTTATGTATTCGTAAATGGACGGTTGCATCTAATTTTCATTTGTTTCAAAAAATGTGTGCTATGTTAGAATAGCAATAGAGTATCGTCTCCTATGCATTGTTAGTAGGCCTAATATGAATGCACAATCCAAATATTATACAGGCCTATAATAAATAATATATGTATGAAACCAACATTAACGTTTGGATAATGAATGTATGACGTAGTTTGATATATTTGCATTATTTGCATTCAAATTATTTGAATTATATCCTCATATTGTTATCAAGTTGTAGATCTAGATCGACATCTATAGCCATATAGGCTATATGACTAATAATATATCATAAAATAATATGTTTGTTTTTTTCTTTGTTGGTGATTATTGTGTTTATTTAACATTAAAAACCGACGACTTCTAAGAAGAAAATGTAATGCATGTAAATTAATATGTTCTGGATTTATGTTCGTTTTACTGCAATTTGTAATACTTTGGAAACTACTTCCTGTATAAATAATCATTTGTTTCAAAACACATGTAAACAAATTAAGAAATATACATACATACATGTAATAGGGACCTAGGTATAAATAGACCTATATCAGTGAATATATAGGGTTATGCTAATTAGGTATATACTGTATACTGTATTGATCTTCTTTGGTTTTGTTAAATGCATGAGATCATGAGTTTTAATATGTTTCTATAGTGTATACATCTATTCAAGTTACACGACAATGTTTAGGGCCTAGGTATATTATATAACCACTGCGTTTACATCCATATTTTGACCTAGATAATGTTACCGTCGACACCACACCGGTTCTCGTGAGGTATCGTGGCATTTCCTCAAACCACGTATCGATCTATAGAATTAAATATTGATTTACATTGAGCTGCATCTTTGTGGGTATTTATGCAGTGTTACCTGGTAGTGTTTACCATAATTAAGTATAGTTTACGAAAGAACATACGAAATTACAGGCATAATAACTCGTAAACAATACTGTCTTACCTGTAAGCCTAGAATATGTGGACCCGTCAACATAATAAGGAGTATAACAATAGGTGGCCTTGCCCTTTGTTGTATGCTAGCAACCGTTCATTATTTACGCCAGTAATATTTTAACAGTAATTTACATTAATGTTGTTGTTTTGAAATACATTTACTATTTGAAATATTTGTGGGGAAATACATATTAATGCTTTATAAATATATGCATTTATATTTGTAGGTATACATAAACTGGTTCTCTTGATGCGCAAAAGGTCGACAATATCAATAGACAGTACTCTAGTTACTTCGGCCTTTCCCGTGAATGTCCGCTAGTCTATTTCGGGGGTATTCGTGAAAATAAACACCTGTGTCAGTTGTTTTAAATAACTAATATATATGTTTCTATGAAGTAGATTCCTGACAGAAATCATATTAATGTAATCTACTGGTATAAAATATGTAAATAAAATGGTGTCAAATATTTTACCCATAATCCGCTAGCAGGTGCGTGCTATTCAAGATGGCGTTATCTTCTACGAATTTACAATCAAAGAAGACATAAATACGGTTATTCCATCATGAAGAACAATGCTAGAGGGTACGCATCGGATGAATTTGATCAATGAGACACAATGCTACACATTACATAACAAATCAACACCAGATGCAAACACATTCATAAGAACTAGGTTGTTTCCGGGCACATGGTTGGCCATTGTTGTCTCCATCTCGCGGAAAAATGTGGGAAAGAAAGCGTAGGGTGGACGTTCAAAATCGTCATCACACCGACCGGTACACAATGCTTCGTGGCAGTCATCTTATTATGTTTGGAAGATGTGTGTTTTCAAATGCCGTAACCAGTACTTCAATGTACGTAATTTGCTCACAAATAATGACAGTTATGTTCATTTAGTACAGATTTACTTTTCTGTGATTTGAAATAATGCTTCTAAATGTATTTAGCTTAGCCTAGGTTTAGCTAAATTAGCGCTAGATATAAAACAGTCATGTAGTTATCATGGTACAAATAACCCACAACTGTAAATCGTATAATAAACCTAAGTTTAATTAATACTGCTAACCAGCAACATTTTCGTGGTTCGTTTGCCAATTTCACATTATTTATTGTGAAGAGCCGAATCATGATGCACAATGCTGTTGTTAGCAGGGTTAGAAGTTCCCGGCGCCTGTGTGGACATTCTTTTCAGAGAAATTGCTCTTCTTATTTGACTTAATAGCCCGTTGGTGTGTTCAAAGTTGTAAATGTTTTCACTAACTTCTAACCCTGTGTTAGTGGCTGTTTAATTAGGTTTCTGCGAATGTCACAATGTGTGGTAACAATATATATCGTAGGAAATATGAAATCATTAACCATCTACATGCTGAAGACAACTGGAGATGAGCTAAAGAGCCGTTTCGAATTCTGTGCCTAATCCAGCAGGGAAATTATTAAATATCTAAACACTGCTAATATAGTTTGGAAATTCCTGAGAATACTGTTTGTTCATGATAATTTAATGTACATACATGATATATAAGATCATCCTGCGTTCCCGCAGCAACGTTAAACTCCATATTCACTCACTACGAGTTGTTTCCAGGATTGGTATGACCCTGTTTCATTATTAACAGGTATATAGAACATCAGATAATCCACCATGCAAACTTCCAACGCCTACAGGTAGTTATTTGAATATACATCCTGCTACCCAAAAAACCTTTTGATGGTACAGTATATTTTTTCCTGTCATAAACTAGAAAGTAAATGAGTAAAGTAATCTTGTTATTTGCACTAAACCCCAATACAAGAATTGTGATACCTGTGTGGAACTATAAATTAATATTAGACATATGACCGTTAATCTTCGCATTAGCAAATTCTTGGTGCACTCTTTTGCTACTGAAATGTGGATCCATTCACAGATACAAACTGAACAATAATGATTCGTATAGATTATCCTTTTAGTGTAGATTTCAATTAAGCGTCGCCGCTATTTGTTCTTTTCCACTGTCATGAAACACACATCAAATTCATTACCAACATGATACCTCACAACATTCTTACATTACCAGATTACAGCGACATAGAAATACTGCTTGTATACTCTGCTGATATTGATAACATCTCATTAAACCACAGGTTTGATGAGATAATTTGTATGTTAAAAGTGCTCATAAAAACCTTGTTAATCAATCAATTTAAAGTTAAATCAATTTAACAAACTTTTCCCGATACAACAGCTCATTAACCACAGGTTGGATGAGATTATTATTTGCATCATTGTAATAAATCATGACGTCTAATATAATTTGTCTCATTAAACCACAGGTTAAATGAGAATTAAAAAAATATAAAGGTAATGCTCATATTTTGTGGACATTGTTTTTACATCTCGCTCTGTAATCTACCATTTCAAGTTGACCGTTTCAATAAAATAAATATATTAAGACTTGTTCATTCATTTAATGTTATCTCCTGATATTGTCACCATTATTACACAGTGATATATAGATGAAATAATTTAGAAAATGTCTACTGTGCTAAGCTTCCAAACGAAAAATTTAATACAGAGCATGCTCCCTCGATATAACGCCCTTCAATGCACCGCAGATTCCAATACAATGCGGGGTCCATTAAAAATAAAATAATAATTTTGTTCTCCAATTATATTCGTTGATTATATAACGCGGGTGGCATGTCATGGACCCCAACTTCAGCATTATATCGAGGGAGCACTGTATTCTAACTTCTAACACTATGCCTATTGAAAACCTCAACAAAGAAATGTTAGATTGCATATAGTGAGATAAACATGAATAATAATAATATAGCTTAAAATGTCGGAAATAAGTTTTGAAGATGTGTGCAGATTGACATATCGTTATCGAACTTGAGAAGAAAATTGTCTTCTGTATCTGTGCGATTGCTTTGCTGTTTGTTGGAAACTTTTGTGGGATTTGCACCACCGCCCACAAAAGCACACATGTGATCTACCTATTTTGCAGGCAATATCAGCTTTACAATGGACTTTGGTGAGAATGGTGAGCAGAAACTGAAAAATAGTAAAATATTATGGGAGATGCATCTGTCCACCCGTTCGTTCGCCGTGACATTCCGAACCACACTGGCAGCTGAGGGTAAGGGCTTCTAAGCCTAGCAGCCACATCTGGCGTGCACCAACCCACACACCGAGTCGGGCGCTGGACAAACATTTCACTTACCTGTTGGTGGTTTAAGAGCATGTGTCACTTATGTGGCTCGCCGCAGTTTTCAATGCTTGTGGGTTCATGTTCAATGACATAGTTCAAGAGAGGTTCTTCCATTGGGATTGCGCAGGGATTCGATCGGGTTGTCTTCACGATTAAATTGGTACAACGTGGTATTTATTATTTCTAAAAATCGACCAACCCTCTCTCGGAAAGAGCCAAGATATTTCACTAAATCGCAAAGAGAAAGTACGTTATGTCCACATTTGACAGGACTTCTGGGTTGGTACATGGGGAAGGCGGACATTTTATAATCTGGTTACCATGGTTACTGAGCACGACCAATAGTGAGCACACTCGTTGAGCTGTAGCGATGATGCAGTGTGAGGGGAATCGTCACAATTCTGTCATTTATTTTTGTTGACAATTTTGTGACGTTATTAATACAGTCCAGTGTTCACAGGACACTGGACTCTGTTGGCTTACTCTGAGTTGCCGACGCTGATGCTGACAACAGTTGTCTTCATTTGTGTTGGGATACAGAATGCAATTACTGAAAGCCTTATGACAGGAACTTATCAGAAGAATATGTGCAGATGTTAGGCAAATCACAAGCCTCAGTGAAGTATAACAAAAAAAGAGAGTATACAGGACAAAAATTACAGTTACGATTGTCATTGAACATTTGCCTTTGTTGTCCCTTTAATTTAACTACTTGGAGATCTACACATTGTTTTGGTTAATGCACATGTTTAATTAATCATTTTATAAACTAATGCATCACAAAACTACACAGACAAATTGTTGAGATTTGCTATCTTCGTGAAATTAAAATTTTAAGAAATATGCCACAATTTGATCGAGGCATGAAATAGTCTGATTCTGTCTATTCTGATATTCTAATATTGTTTTAAATACTAGTACTAATAAAAGTCACAATCCTTCAACATGTAGTTCAGAACTGGCGATACCATTAAATGCCAGATTCAATTGGTGCTGTCTCTAGATTCAGACTATGACCATTTTGGCCTTCCGACCATTAAAAGTAAGTATGAATCTGTTATACTCGATATGGCTGTTATTTTAAACTAATTAGCCTTCTTGTTGTTCACAGATGCCTTCGGGCACCAGATCATTCTGTCAAGTTTGTGCTCAGTGCGGTCTTCAAAGTCGGCTTAAACTCTTCCAGATCAACTTTGACGAAGCTATCCAGCTGTGTGAAAACAAGGAGGTACGTTAAATATTATGAAAGTCACGGCTCGATAAACATCATAGTGACAAAGTGTGGAGCAATCGTAGCGATGATGTAATGTCTGGTACAATGTGCATGCTTTGTGGATGTCTTGTGATGGTGTTATCAATATTGAAGAGATAAATTCATTCTAACATTTGAATCGTCACATATGGATGTAAAATTCCCACTATTGAATAAAGCAATAATTCACTCACTCACTCCCACATTTGAACCACACATAAGTTACATTTTCCCACATTTTTACTACTAATTCTATAAAAGTAAGATTATATCAATTTATTTAGTGTTCTCTATGTTGTGTTGTTTTTAAACAATGCAATTCAAAGCAAGTTATGTTTTGATTTCCAGGCATTTACATAATTGTAATTCATGCTGCTTTAAATTTTTAATTTATGCTGCTAAACAGCTTTTCATTTTAAACCATTTATAGTATAATTAAATATTAGTTGTGACATATGGATGAAAGATTCCAGCTGTGACATAAAACAATAATGTCGCTCTATCACTCACATAATTGCAACTCTATCTTTCTTTGCAGTGCTCTTTTCTCAGTGGAAGTGCCAGCATACAGCCTCGGGACTTCGGCCGTGTTCCTGTTCTGAGACGTAAATCCTCGCGAAGTGGCAAGTCCACAGTATCCACCCCTGCTGGAACACCGTACGTCCTGTCTCCGACTCCCAGTGTTAGCAGCGTCTTCAGTGTCACTGACAATCCTCCCGTCAACGGTAGCAGTCTTCAAGTCCACAGCGGCCCACCTGAGGAACTCGATCTCGAAGGCTTGTTGAACTCTGGTGCCTTTGATGAACCTCAACCAAAGGCAACATTGACTACTGGGAATTTTAACTTTGGGAATGATTTTAAAGCTCCCCTGCCGTTAAAGAGTCAGAATTTTTTGAGTGATACAACGAACGGACTAGCTTCAAACTGCAGTGATTTTACGAAGAAGTATGTGACAAAGTCGCCTAGATCTGTGTCACGAAATCCTCTTGATGAACTATTGGACATTGATGAAAATACGAACATATTCCCATTTGAAAGTGAACTGTCGAATGAGATCGTTGCTGGTAGTTGTGTTAATGGATTTGATTTTCACCATTTAATAAATGGTTTCAACAACTTTGATCAGGAAAACATTTATAAATTTGACAAGAGTTTGAATATCTTTGACATTGATAAGCTTGGTATTAATGCTAATACTGTTTGTGTAAATGACTCCGAAAGTGCACTAGATGACGAAGTGAGAAGTATATTCGAGTCGAGTAAAGCTTTGTCTAGGAAGCATTCATTTTGGGATTCTTCATCCAAAGACAAGATGATGTCGCCAATACGAGGTGAAGAGAATCGTGAGCTGACCGATACCAATAACTCCCATGAAAACAATAGGGATGTTCAGAGTGAAGTTGTTAGTCAAGACATGTTATGTGGGGCTGCCAGTGAGAGCATTACTTCAAGCCTCAGTAACGACAAGGAAGATATTGTCCCAGAACAGACAGTGACTAATAATGGTTCTGATACAACTGCTGTAGTTAATAACAGCAACATGGATGAAGCGCCAATAACATCTTCTGTGGCTGCTGTGGAACCTATGGACTACCAGGAAACTGATGTTGTCGGGGAACAGCAAGTTGTTTCTGATGAAGTCGAGAATATTGTGGGACCCATTTCCAGTGATGACCAAAATACTGTACCAGTACCTGCAGAATATGAAGTAAAGGAAGCCGAGGTATCTTCTGTTCCTGATGACGAAGATGTTGACATTTATCCCAGCAGTGACCAGACAGTGCCTGTGTTACCAGAAGGTACTGAGCTTCCTGTCTTCAATACAGCATCTGCGCAAGAGGTTGATGGCAATGAAACCTACCCATCCCAACAAATTCCATCAGAAGAGACGGTGTCTGCGGACCAGATTTCCAGTGAAGACATTACAGTGCCTGCATCATCGGAAGGCACAGAGGTTCCAGTCTACTATACGGAGCCAGTGCAAGTTGATGGCAGTGATAGCTCGGTGCAACATGCTACACTAGAAGAGATGTCAACGGCTGAGCAAGTCTATAGTGAAGATGCAACAACTGTCGACCAAGTGGAATCTGGAGAAGTGTTGCAGACTGTGGCAGACTCCATGTACAGTGGAGAGTCTGTTTCGGAAGAAGCCGATGGTAGCAGTCGACACACGGAGGAGGCTACAGATCAACAGGAGCTGGAGACGGAACTTGAACCTGAGCAGCAAGTGAACCCCGTTGAGATGGGAACAGTCGACGGTCATCACCTTGAAGCAGCTGGTGAGGAGCGTGTTACCAGTCCAGTGGTGGACGCTCTGAGCAGTGCCCAGGACGTAGATGATCCAGGACATCTCCAGCAGCAACAGGTCTTCTCTGTGGACTCGCATGTTGACTCGCATACAGCAGGCGAAGGTGAAGAGGTTGCAAGCTCTCTTGAAGAACAGCAACGTATAATCGACGAGACAACCGCTGAAATGCCAACGGACGCGTTTGTTCCTGAAATAGACAGTTCTGTGGGGCAAGATGTAGTAGCTGATAGTGAAGCTGTAGGGTCTACCGTTGCCCAAATACAAGAACAATTTGACCCAACCAGTCAGATCCCTACAAGTGACGTAGAAACAATTTCCCAGAGTGCTGTCTCAAGTGATCTGATGACTGAACAGGTCGTGTCGCATGTTGAGCCTGACAATGTAGCAATGGAGTACCAATCAGAAAATACTGTAATTGAAGAAACGCAATCTGTAGAGAGAACTGAAGGAGGATTTCAAGAGGCAACAGAAATTCAACAGAGTGCGTTTGTTGAGAGTGAAGCTGTTTCAATGGAACAAGTCGTTGAATCGGCTGTGCCACAAGGTGAAGCAGTAGAGAGCGTAGAACCATCCGTAGAGAGTGTGGAAGCAGCTGTAGAGAGTGTAGACGCGGCTGTAGAGTGCGTGGCCACAGATGTGGGTTCTGCGGAGGTCGAGGGTCAGCAGTATGTGGCCGTCACTACTGAAGGAACTCCAGTTTATGCAGATGCTACGGACGTCCCTATACAAACTACAACATTCGTCACCACCAGTGGTTCTGATTCAGTGGTTGACGCCCAGCAGCCGACATACACCAGTGCATCTGAGGAGCAGCAAGTGTTGACATACCCCACTGCACAAGCCACCAGTCAGATGCAGGGCGTGCAAACCTACCAGTATACAACGGTAGACCACATTACCAACAACGCCCAACCTTTCCAGACCATTGACAACGTTCCCATCTTGGAACAAGAAGACCCTAATGTCGCATACAATGTTGGCGACACTCACTTCATGACGACCGTTGGGGAAGAAGTGTTTGTGGAGGAGACTATCAATGAACAGGTCGTTGAAGAGACCGGCGCACCGCAGCAGGTGTTGATGGACGTGAATGGGCTGCAGTATATGGAGACGCAGGTCGCCGGGGCAGAAGAGATCGGCAGCACACAGGAGTCCATGGAAAGCCAACTGGCCGCTATTGCTCTTCAGCAGTCCTCGGAGGGTCTGGCGACCACAGCAGCCAGTGTAACGGACCAGCAGACTGCACAACTGATGTCTCCCGTCACCCTGGAGGGAGCCTTCATTGACATCCCTCACAGCATATCTAGTCACGCTGCAATGGAGACGCAGAGCACTCAAGTCATCCAGTATGTTAACAGTGCAGGTGAATTGATCCATCCTGACCAGGTATCCCAGACAATTGTCCAGACCGCGGCGGCGGGCGACGGTGCGCTCTACACCCAGTACGTCCAAAGTGAATCTCTCCTGCAACCAAATGTATCCTTGGCCAACGACGGCGACCAAGCCATTCAGACCTCGTATGCTGACAGTCCTAATACTATGGCTCCTGTGGTTGTTAGCGATTCTTCTCTGACTAGTCCAGATGTTATCTCGCCGACATCCCTGAATGTCCCGTCTAACCAAGATAGTATCCCGTTTTCTATTGTGAAGTCCCTAGCCGGGGATTCAGAACCAATTCATCTGTTGGACAAACAGTGCTTGAACTTGTTTGTTCAGTGGCAAAATAAAGACGCCATGTGCTGGCTGGACGTTGTTCTCATAGTCCTCACCAACAGCGCGTATGTCCAGAAACTATTCACGGATGATGAGACCTCGGAAGCTTTAAAAGACAGCGTTCTAGCGACACTCCTGAAAGCTTACTATCAAGCACAGCATTTGGTGCAGAAGCTAACGACGAAGACTCACGATGATTACCTGGCAGCCAAACTTCTTGCAACAAAAACCAATGCAGCTGCTATTGTAGCAGCTGCAGCTGATGCAGCAGCCATGCCCCAGAGTGAAGCAGCACTGGCTGGTGACCCTGCATCCACTGCCGCGACCCCTGAAACCACCACACCAGGCACAGAGCCACCCAAGCCGGCACCCACCACAGTCGTCAACAAGATTTCCATAAAGACCATGTCGGACTACTTCAAAGCCATGGAGATCTTGAACCACATCCGAGAGCAGATCTGGACCGCCCTGCAGCCCAGGCTTCAATGCGAGCGAGGGAAGAACGACAGCCCCCTGTTTGCCCTGCCGCTGCTGGTCCGTGAACCGGCTATCCTGAAGGACAAGTTCAAGATCAGGTTCACGTACTCGTTCACCTGCGACGACTGCGCGTACCACCAGGAGGACGACCACTCCAAGATCCTGCCGTCCTTCCCGCAGGTGCCGGCCGACTTCAACATGAAGGAACCCTGCTTTGTCCGCAACTGTTTCCAGTGCAAGAACCCCGGCAAGAGGATGAGGATGACATTCCAAAGGTAAGAGTCGTTGTTGTAAATCAAGTTATGCTCCAGGAAAACAATAATTTCTCCTTTCGTCTGTAAGTAATGTGGAGCAAAAACTAATGCACTCTAGTGTTAATTTGATATTTAGTATGCAAATTTCCTTGGTGCACAGTCCAGGCATCGAAATTAACACTAGTACTCTAGCCTAGTGTAAGGACTAGTAAAAATTCATAACATTTGTTATTTGTATCACTATTCGGACTAGTAAGTTTTAAAGTTTCTATCGCTGTAAGTCTCAATTTGTTTACTATTAAAAATAAATTTGAACTTATTCACTAGGAACAAATTGTAAGATCAAATTGCCAGAATTATTCATTATAGGAATAACAACATAGCAATCATTAACAATATTTCCATAATAGACAATAGTGCTGACAAAAGTCTCCAGTCAAAAGCTAATTAAACGAACATGAGTTCTCTCAACATTATAATTTGTCTATTTATAATACATAAATATAAATGATATTTTCACTTTTCAGCATCCCAGAGACACTCCTACTTCACTTCAAGGAGGGGCTGCCTCGCAGTAACTTCAATGAAATGGCCTTCACCTTTGGTGCCGACTTGTACACTGTTACTGCCGTTATCCAGTACAAGAACAACCCAGACCACTTTGTAGCTTGGATCAGAAATGGAGCAGGTGGGTGCCTTAACATGCATGTTAATGATCAAGTTCTGGATTATAATTTTAAAAGAGTATTATTTCATTGCATGAAATGTTGGAATTGATGAATTATGGACTTATTGCCACAGAGAAAGTAGCAAGTTCTGAATTGTGCCAGTCGTGAAAATCATCAAATACCAAAATAACAGAAACCTGATTTATTTTTATTTTTGGTACTTGGCAATTTTGATCACCACTGGCAAGCTGAATTAGTAGTTTTCCTAAGATGTTCATTGATTCATTGTGACTGACAGTCAACTGTTCTGTTGCAGGTAAATACTGGATGGAGTGCGACGACTTGAAGTCCACCCTGTGCCAGTTCACCAACGAGGAGCCGACCATTCCCCCCAACGAGGTGCACATCATCATGTGGGAGAAGAACGTTCCCAGTGACGCCGGCCGTGTCTTGGTGGAGACTCCAGTGGCCAACATCCTGCAGTCCTGTCTGCGCGTGCTGCAGCCCGACGTCCAGCCCGGGTCCACTGTCCTGCTGCCGGGAGTAAAGGAGGGCGTTGCTCAGAGCATTAGGTTGCAGACCACCGAGGGAACTGCCATCAGCACTGTCAAATATCTCCTGTCCCAGACCGGGGCCACCAGGGTCAACAAGCTGCCTGGGATCATCACTCTGCCGGCTGGGTCCACGTCGGGAGGGATGCAGAACATCAAGATCATGTCCATGCCGGCCAGCTCTGCGTCCGGTCTTCTTGCCAATGTTTCTGGGATGCGACACGTGAAGACGGTGCCGGGTGCTCGCCTCACGCCGAAGCCCATGATCCTACAGACCAGAGCCAAGCCGACTATAGTTGCTACCAGCACGTCGGCCGATGGTACCGCTTCTCCTGTGGTAGTGCAGATGAGTTCTGGGAGGCAGGTCACGTCGCCTGGACAAACCGTTATGAAACTCGTAAAATCTGGAGATAAGTTCATGTATCTTCCCGCGGACACTGTCATCGCTAATGCTCAGTCATCTATGCAGACACTCCAGATTGAGAAATCTATTGCTCCCCAGCAGCTGGTCATAGGCAATCAGAGTGTCTCCCTACCACAGACTCAGTCTTCTGTAGCCTCTCCTATCGTGGTCTCGGGTATAGGCTCCACACCAAATCTCAAGTACATTCAGCTGGACCATTCCAAATCTGCTACAGTGGGTGCAGGCAAGCCTTGGAGCAAGGTGGGTAGTCCTACTATTCAGACTATGACAATCTCCACCCCTCAGACGGCCACCAGCTTGCTCTCCAGACCCGCCACTTCCACCCTGGCAAAGACGTACATCGTAGGCGCAGACGGCATTCTTCAGGAAGTTATCAAAGAAGTCCCCAGTGCGCCAGCACCAGTTGTCCAGAAGCCGAGAGTGACCATCATGCAGGGGCCGAAACCTTTAACGGCCAGACCGGGTACCTCGGGACTTGGGCCTAGAATAATTGTGAGGAAGAAGACCGAGAATGGAGAGTATGTGGAGGAAGTGTTGAAGGACTTGAATGAGCACCAAAGTAATGAAATCATCAAAGCGATCCAGTCACTCAAGAATGGCGACTCCCAGGCAGGAAGTAATCTACTTCAGCAGCTGATCAAGACGAAGGCATCGAATGTAGCTCAAACATTAGGAGCCACTACTAACGTTTCCACATCGGTGACAACCATTGACCCAAGTAGGACTCCAAGCAAGCAGATAACCCTGTGCATGAAAGGAACTGGCACCCCGGGTACAACACGGTATGTGAAGATAGGAGATAGTCTTATCCAGACAGCTGTACCTGCAGGGGTAGCGACAGGAGCGAGAGGAAGAGGACGTGGACGAGGAAGAGGGCGTGGTCGAGGGCGTGGCATTAGGATCCAGTCACCTATTCCAGCCATTGCACCTGCTATTTCACCAGCTGTGCACACCACCATACACGATCCAATCGACCTGACAGCTCTACAATCCAGCCCTGAAGCTATTCGGTTCAGCAAGCCAGACACCACCCAGGTTGTGATGAGCCCATCTGGACAAGTGACGCTGTCACAGACTTCAACCACTCAGGACGGCTTGTCTACCTCCAACATGTCCCAAGCAATGGCGATCCTGACAGGTGCGGCCAATGTTCCATTCACCGGTCAAACAATTGCAACTAGCACACCTCAAGGGATGACTATCACAACAACTCCTGTCAGCCATTCAACACCAGGAGGTCTGTTAAAAAATACTCTCATTACTAGTCAAGCACCTTCCAAGGTGGTAATCCATGATGCAAGCACGTCTACTCAGTCGCAAGACATATTAAGCCCTGTTAAAGTCCTTGCATCTACATCGTTGCTTGCCAGCAAGTCGCCAGCCAGTATCATCATGAAGAGCCCCCAAAGTGTCGCCAGCAGTCCCCAGACTATTCACTCACCGATACTTTTGCGAACAACAGGCCAAAATACCTCGAACCAAAATGTTGTGTCCGTACAGACACCACCTTCATCCACCAGGTCTGTTCAAGTCGGTGCGTCTGTTCAAGTGAGTACATCTGAACTCCCTGCCACCGGATCCGACGGAAGCAAGTCGCCGAAGGGTCAGCGGTACGGACCTGTAATATCCGTTTCTGGAGCGCAAGGCAACGCTGCACTGCTGGCCAAGGCCATCCAAGAGCTGATGAACAAAGGCGTGCCTCTCTCCAAGCTGCAGAACACCACATTCCTGTCACAGCTGCTGGCTACCATTAAACCAAAGATGAATACACCTGCTGCGGCTGCTCCAGGAACCACTGCCAAGAGTCTGATCCAGATTACCCACCAGAAGAAATCTGCAACTGTAAGCAGCAATGCTTCAACGATGTCAGATATGGATGTCTCGTCGCCGGACACCTTCCAAGCATGTATAGAGCCAACTGTATTACCAGAGACCGGTCCACCGCAGCAACTTGTTTCCACTGATTATCCTGACAACGTTTTAGTAGAGACGACTCAAACTGAAGTTGTAGCAAGCGAGATTCTTCCTAAATCGGTATTTGAATCTCCAGAGAAAATTGCACCGCTTGTTAAACCAGGACAGTCTTACCTAGCCGCTGTGAAACCCTTTCTCAAGTTGGATTCAAGTCAGACCAAGTCTGTGACCCAGGGTGTGTTTGATGGATATAAGCTGAAGTCTGCGGTCGTGAAGACCTCTTTGCCATCTGTCGCAGAGAGCGGCTTCACAACTATCAATATGAAGGGTGCTAGCAGAGGACGTCTAGTCGGGTCACCAGAAGTAGTAGCTCCTGTTCCAATTGTGGCTTCTACTTTGACCACTCCCGCTACCACTACTGTTGTGAAAGAAGCAGTAAAGACATCGACACTGCCGGCTTCGCCACCCTTGGTGAAATCCAGAAAGGAGACGATAGTGAAGACATCGCCGCAGTTGTCCACCAAGATAACAATAACGCCATCCAAGTATCCTGACCAGCCGGCCGTGAAGACCAGCGTGGCGTCGCTCTCGTCTGGCATCATGGCGGTGGAAGACGTGTTGGCGGCCAAGAAGGCGACGCCGCTGGACATCATTGCAGACGCTGCCGTGTCCAGGCTGAGCGTGTCGGAAGACACCGACTCTGACGTGTTGTCACCGCCTAGTGATGCAAGCGAGGTCACAAACGTTGTAGCTGATGTTACAGAAGCAGGTGATGCTGTGGAAACTGTCGTAAGTAGTGTTGATGAAGCTACTGGCACTACGCAAACTGGTGGCACCGAAACCAGTGCAAATCAAGAACAGACGTCCGGTCAAAAGAGAAGTTTCATGGATGCCTTCCACTCTCCCAAGAGAAGTTTCATGGATGCGTTTGAAAGCAGTTTGTTACCCAAGGAGGCAAGTCGAGTTGTTACGGTTCCAGCACCTGCCCCCAATCCAATTGTTCCTAAGGACACTATAGTTATTAAGGACTCGCCGCCTAAAGCTTTCATCAAGCCTAAAGGAAGACCTCCCAAGCAAACTCCTACTCCTGCAACAACATCCGATGGTACAACGATATCTGATGGTAACTCGACGCCCAGGGGTAGGGGAAGATCTGCAGGAACAGTTATATCCCCAACTATTAAATCACAGAGCTCGTCGTCTAGTGGGTCCACGACAGTCCAGACAGTACAAATTTCACCATCAGACAAGGCCAAGCCCAGAGGCAGAGGGCGGCCTAAGAAGATATCGGCAGACGACGAACCTGAACCTGGTGAAGTGCTTGAAGACACCTTGGATAATGTGGAAGAATCGCCCCCAGTAGATACGCCAGAGCGCAAGGTCAGAGGTCGACCACGTAAGCTGCCAGAGGATGCCACACCCGAGACACCACCAGCAGCAAAGAAGGGTAGAGGCAAACCTCCAAAGGAAATTGTTAAACTAATTCCGGCCGTTAAACAAACTCCCGGAAGAGGGAGGGGTCGACCACCGAAAGAGTCCCCAGAACCAGCTGTAGTTGCAAGCAAACCTAGAGGGAGACCTCCAAAGCGCCTGTCTGAAGGTTTGCAGGCTGTTGGTAAACAACGATCTTCTGATGCCAGTGAAAGTCCTAAGCCGTCTGCCATTGGTACCAGACGAAGATCGTCAGAAGCCAGTAATCCCGAGAAGGCCGACAAAGGAAGGCAACGAAAACCAACACTAAATGAGAAAGTGTCTACACCAAAACCTAGAGGCAGAGAATCTCCATCCCCTTCAACACAAACTCCAAAATCAAGCTCGAAGACGACGGACAAGACTATGAAATCACCAGAGCCTGAAACGAACATTACCGAGCCTTCATCTGAAGTAAAGTATATTGGGAAATACAAAATCCTACCCATTGAAAGGCCCAAAACTAGACGTTTTGTAAACCCGGGTTTCTCTCCTGGGAGGTCCCCGTCACATTCATCAGGTCCAGAAGACATAGTTTCACCACCGAACGAAGCGCGAGGCAAGACCAACAAAAGAAAAGCACAGACTCCAAGTAGTTCTGCCAAGCGAAAGAAAACTGAATGACATTCCTACATGGATATTTATGTGTAAATGACTGAAAATTTTGCAATCTTGCTTCAATGTGTGTACATCATTCTGGGTGCATATTGATATTGGATATAGCGAGTAGCATTCATGTTGCAGATGATATGGTAAATCCAATATATATTTCAATGTACATAACATAAAACTTGTCATTTGTCGTTTATGTATGTGTTGTACATAATGATATGTAGCCTAGTTGATATATTATTGAAAAGCAAATACAACTTCACTGTATACTATAGTTAAATTGTCCACTGACCCATATCGTTGCAGTCTTCATCGTGCAATCTGTGTCGCGTCTTGTAAATACACAAAGCAACTGCCAAAAGTCTACTTGTTGGTCCTCCACGTCTTGTAATGATGAGCATATTGTTCCTAAATTTGTAGTTCACGTTTGGTCGTTTTCAACTCTTTGTTACAGCAGATATCAGGAATTAACTTTGTGACAACTGTTAAATGTTGCACGTTCTATTTATCATTCCTCTCTATTATATACTTATCATGTTCATCATTGATTTGTTCTAAAGGTCATTACTACAGTTGAATGATGTTTGTAATGTAGTATAATCATTCACCAGATTGTATTTCAAGTTTTGTTATATTGGTTAGCACTAAACATAATGTAACACTGGATAATGGCAATATATTTTACAGGCTGCCATTTCATCAACATTTCCATCAAGTAGTGCAGTATTTGTACCTAAGTAGTGTTTACTGCATATAACTGACACGGAAATATGACAAAAAGTCACGTCCCAGATATTTCCTTCTGTTTCATGTCTGCTTCTTAATCTTGAATTAAATTTGTAAATAAGAACAAAGTTGCGGCATTACCAAATGTATATTTTTGTCCAGTTGCTTGTTCAGATTTCTATGATAAATATGATTTAAGAGAAAAGAACTAGTTTTGTTGTATGTCTCAAATTGGACACCTTATCATGAACATATTCTCTCAAGTCGCTGTATAAGTGAAATATTCCTGCAATGTAAAGCAACAAATCGGTCGATCCATCTGAAGTCTTTACGCTAATTGCAGCATATGCATATAACGGACAGAAATAGCCAGTCCCAATGAGTGTTACATGCAAGTCTGTTACATGCAAGGTCTACTGTATATACAAGATGGATCGATTGACAGAAGTCTACCAAATTATTTGTCCAAGAGTTTTCGCAAATGGGTTAAAGATCCTGGGCTTGTTTCCACTGAAATCACAATTATGTTGTCATGCCCGTGTTAATATGTATATGTACAATTATGTTTCTTGGTTATACGAGTGGATACGAGAGCTTCTTTAACATGGTACCAGAAGTCACATTACATGGAACGATCATAGCACAAGTATACCACCGTTGGAAAATAAGGGAACGATATTGATATTCTTATATGGTACGCATTCAAACGCGAACACATAAATTGGTATTTCTTGAAACGTGAGAAATTAATTGTAATGAAGTTTTCAACCCAAGCACAATAATGCATGTGCATGCACATGTCTTATTGGATTGTAACAGTGACACTTTGCCATTGTGCGTTCACTAATTTTGTGACTGTAATTATAGTTTACAGCTGAACATGACACATTGCACACACGTACTTTGGCTTGCAAAGGAACTGACAATTGTCTTAGTTTGAGGTGCTTTCAAGATTGTTTCACTTGTGTTGCGTTTGGAGGAAACCTACATGAATAATGGCGATTGTTAGAGGACATTTGTGAGCACTGGCTGGTACTGATGGCCTGCATCCAATTTTGGCATCAGAAATGTCATTTCCATGAACATTGATGCAGGAGTTGCGACCGACGATGGTTTTTAAGTGGATTGTGGAATACTAGAGCCATCCAGCATTTTTCATGTTATTGAAATTGAATAATCTTGTTGCATTTACTGATAATATGAGATCACTGGAAGCATACTTTCATGTCGGAGCCTTTCGTGCATCACAGTGATCCAGAGACATTTGATGAACAAAATATTTTACCACTTTCAATTTACATGTAGTTATTTTCGTAATCAATGACATTAGGGTCAGTAGGTCACAATGGGATATCGTCAAATGTGTGGCGCATTTAGGTGTTTGACCAGTTTATGTCACCGGATATTGAATAAATCTTGGGCTATCTCGTGTCAACTTACGGCCCCTATTTTCAAGAAAAAGAACATATAATATTTTATTCATGGAGCGGATGATTTTGGGGAGTATAATGGACAGCATCTTTCACACTAGAAGTTTCCAACAAATGAACATTAACAGTGTATTGCACCAATTTATTTTTATAAATTTGCAGTAGTCTACATATTGGAAAGAAATTGCTGAATTCATAACTGTTTACAAAAGGTTTCTGAATTTATAATTGCTTAAAAAAATGTTCACAGTACAAAACAGAATTCAATACTTCCAGATTATTGTGAATAGGACTTGTTACACAGATCTAACAATGGCTAGTTTAGAAACAACCTGTGAAGAGTATAGTATACAATATATACAAAGATGAGGCAGAATGTTAACATAACAAGATTCAGTTGATGAGATAACTTGCACATTTTGGATGGACATTGATGAAGCTGAATATACTCTCTACCTCTAGTGTGTGGCATTAACCCTCTCCCTGCTGGATTAGGTCCTACCACTGCACTTCGTGGCATCTCTAGCTTGAAGAGAGTTAATGCCAGCCATGTATCACAATGCAAAATTTAAGGCTAGTAGATATTTCAAACAGTTTTAGATCTTTTATTCAGGGATGTAGGTTTCACAAACAGGTTGGCATCCCTGCATAGTTGCACCATATCTTCATCTTGCATCTTTCGATACCATATTGTGGTAGAAGATGATCTATGACCACTGGGGATAAGGTAACTGTACAAAATTATTACCGTATATAATGTAACTGTACAAAATTATTACTGTATATACTGTAAATCACGAAATTAATGCGTCACTAATTTAATGCGACCTCTAGTTTTAAGATGTAAATATGACACCAAAAACATACATGGTTTCCCCCTGGTCTTACCTTTAATGCAAAGCAATTAAATGCGACAATACAGCGGTCGCATTTTTCGTATATATTGTGCTCGCATTAATTTAATGATTTACAGTATAAACTTTCTCAAAAACAAGTTGCCAGTCCCCAATATTGGAGTATGATTGCATTAGTGTTTTTCATCACAGCAGGAATGTTTCACCCATATATGACGAACATGGCATATGATCTGTGACATTATCTGTGACCTTATTAATAGCTACATACATCCAAAATAGTCCTCGTAATTTAACTATAATAGTTCTTGGCGTACTCTATCCCTTAATTACAACAAGTATTTCCATAAAACATACAAATAATTTTTCCTCAATTACAAAACCATTGAAAATGAAACTATCCTGTAAAATGTGTATTTTTTAAAAACAACAACAAAAAAAGATCAACAAACAAACAGTGGATAAAAAAACAAAAACAAAAAGTGATTATGGAATTTCTTCCCAGTTAGTACAAGCATAGTGTCACATATGGGTGAAAGATTTCCACTGCAATGTATAACAATAATTAATTCACTCACTCACTCCCAGCATTAGCAGATCAGTGGCATCAGTAAATGTGTTTCACCTATTTGCTATTTAAATCTTACCTATTTAAAACATCAATGTTAGCGGTATGTGGATGGAACTATTTACCCCCCACGACTTGTGATTTCAACTATGGATTTATTCATTTAACTTCTCTTTACCATCTACAGGTGTCAGTATATATTAATACCAATTTAATGTTAAGACTTTGATGCAAATTATAGGCCATTCCAACACCTGACAACAGTAACAATTCAATTCTAAATATTAAGCTAGGCAATATGTACGTCAATTTTTAAAGCACGTAATTTGTTTGAGACTTTATAAGCTCCATAAAAACAGTGCCTAAAGTGAGCGACTATCATTAGCACTGTCATAAATAACTGGGAGTAGAACACTTTCTAAGATGAGAGACTATCATTAGGGTATCATCATTAGCACTGTCACTAATAACTGGGGGGTAGAACACTTTCTAAGATGAGCGACTATCTGATCATTAGCACTGTCACAAATAACTGGGAGTAGAACACTTTGTCTAAAATGAGAGACTATCATTAGGGTACTACTATCATTAGCACTGTCACAAATAACTAGGGGTAGAACACTTTCTAAAATTAGTGCATATCATTAGCACTGTCACAAATAACACTTTCTAAGATGAGCGACTATCATTAGCACTGTCACAAACTGGGGGTAGAACACTTTCTTTAATTAGCACTGTCAGCTGGGGATTAACAAAACATAAGCACTGTGAACAAAGAGAAATATTCTCAACTTTAAATAGGAAACATAATATAGATAATAATCATTATAGTTTTCATTGTCAACAAATCCATCAATTACATAAAAGCAACACATTAAGTAATTGTACAAGCTGGAAAATCTTCCATATCATTGTCAGTCTGACTCCATAAACATGACGAACATACACATCTCTGCGATTGTATACATAGTGGTGAAACAAGTTCAAAGAGATAACTAATTTAATTAGCCTGTATAATTCTCATGAAACAATTCTGCAATTCTTGAATGTCTTGTAGCTAACAATCTTGTGAAGGACTGTAAATTTCCTTTAAAGCTCTAAATTAAATATAATTCAGCCACCATGGATGGCTACTGTGCATTCTAGTTGTATAATATATATAAATATATCAAAATGAAATTGCTAAGAATAAATATTTAATATTCTTTATCTGAAATTGTTTAGACGAGACAAAATGTCCAGTGAAAGGGAAAACGATTTGGATAAATTTGATAAAACATATTCAACTTTCCATATATTCTCAAAACCAATGTGTATCTATAAGCATTATCATTTCTACAAGTTTAAAGAGTATCATTCAAGCAAAACATGGCAAATACACTACAAAATACAGAAAGAATTCCAGCGATTCCTACAGAAAGAAATACTTGTTATGCTGTTCATATTATTAAGAAAGAAAAGCTTAGTGTTTGTACAAGTTTAGAAGAAGCAAATATAAAAAAAAATAAGGTTATTTGGATAGGAATAGTTTGGGCAATACATGAGTTGTTGTGGAAAAAAAATATAACAAATTTCATGTTAATGTAAGGGGGAAGATATATACTCCTTGTCCAATCTAGCCTATTCTTAATTCCAGCCCCCTTGTGGCTTAAAGGCATACAATCACAGACGGTTGACCTATCTAATAATATTTATATATTTTTTTTAATTGGGGTTAAGAGTCAGTTACTAGAGAATCTTTCGCTAATATCACGACATGTCAGTTTAGGGTAGGAGGAAACCCGCAACATCCATAGCGCTGAATGTTGACCTGCAAGCACCGGCTGGTACTGACAAGATCAAAAATTATAAATGCATTGCCGCTCTACAGAGAGTGCATCCTATCAATATTGCGTCAGAAAGGTAACTTAGGCGAACATTGATGCCGGGCCCCTTGGGCGAGATTTGAATTTGAAACTACTTACATTTAACATTGTTTAAACAAGTGTTGTAATCAACCATATTCATATTCATGACTTCCGGTTAGTTATCAATATTTTCATATTATTTAATTATCTGCGAATATCGCCCATTCAAAACAAACTAACTTTTCCAGTAAAATGGACACATCGTACATCGTGATTTTTCTACATGTTCCATATTTCATAATTACATCTAGAGAATATAGTTTCTGATTATGCTGGAATAATTTGATTGTCACCTTTTGTTTAATTACCAGTATAATGAAAATACTCGATCCAAAATGACCAATAATATCTGTGATTATATGCCTTTAACAACTTCCTTCTCTGAATAATATGCTGGCATTGTATGTATAGTTTCCTCTGCAGGGTCCAGACCCGTAATGAAGAAGTACTACATAGTACTACCTATGCTGGCTGAACAGCTTCGTAGCCCTACATAGTACTGTGAAGAGATAAGTAGTGCCGGCTGAACAGGTTCGTAGCCCTACATAGTACTGTGAAGAGATAAGTAGTGCCGGCTGAACAGCTTTGTAGCCCTACATAGTACTGTGAAGAAATAAGTAGTGCCGGCTGAACAGCTTTGTAGCCCTACATAGCTCTGTGTAGAGATAAGTAGTGCCGGCTGAACAGCTTCGTAGCCCTACATAGCTCTGTGTAGAGATAAGTAGTGCCGGCTGAACAGCTTCCGTAGCCCTACATAGCTCTGTGTAGAGATAAGTAGTGCCGGCTGAATGTGAACATACACCCTGTAGGGGAGATAACTCCTATATTACTGTCTGACATTAGGAAGGTATTTGATTAGCCAACACGAGAATCGAGTCGAGTTATACTTGCACACGACGAATTGTGTATTAGCACAAAAATGATTTAAAATAAAACAATTGAGAACATAACACAAGTGTTGACGACATTACTGACCAATCAGAAAGTATGTAGGCAGTTGCCCGACGTAAATCGGGAAGTATGTTCACATTTTGGGGTCACATGGGATCACGACACGAGTATATGACTGTGTTCTTGGGTGTTTGCATTCAATTTACTGGACTCGACATGACACTTAGCCTAGAGTTCTGCACAAAGGAAAGTACACCAAAGGTAAATTCTAACTATCCAGTTGAAATGTAATTTACATAGAAAACCATGATATAAATATTCATAAACCATTGCTAAGAATTCCTCTAAACTTTGCATATTATTATTTGACATCTATGCAATTAATGAATTTTTGAAGACTGCCCTTTATCTCATCGTGATTTGAAAAATCACAAATCAAAAATGAAATCATCGTTTTTTCGTGTTTGAATTAATATGAGCATTATGTTAGCGTTTGTTATCTTAATAATGGTAAGAGATTTATGACTGGTTACTGACTATGAAAGTGAGTACGTACAGGTGAGTACAGGTTTTAGACATCTAGGACTACTGCTTGCTGTATTATAAGGTATTATGCTTTCTTCTTCTTGACAGATCTACTCTTGACGGCAGACTTGGCAGGTGGCGAGGGATCCAGGCTGACGAGGTCCTTGACGGCCGCCTGGATGGCAGCCTCCAGGTGAGAGTTCATCTTACGTCCCCTGAAACACAGGCGCTGTACTTCAAACAAATGTAGAGAAATTAAAATCATGAAGTATTACTCAACAATTAAAATGAGAACTGCCATTGACACATTTTTGTTGTTGGGGTTTGACCATCAGGTCAGAATGACTTTAATCACCGGTAATCAGTAATCAGTGTCAGTTAAGACTGTACTTGAAATTGAGTTAACATTTGTATGGCTGCCAACAATAAACACTGTCCCGTGTCATGAATTTCCAAACTAACCCATGTCTCAACCAGCTAAACGTAAACATTTCTGTTTCACAGGTAGTCAGTGCAAACACTTATGCAGCAGTCAATCCATTGTGTCGCCATCACAATCGGCAATCATTTATTTTTTCCATTGAACAGTACATGTATGTTCCATTGATCATATATATTTGTGATAAATCAAGTCAAGTCATCTATCTGTGTTTGTCTTATAATTTACATGAAAGGTGGCAACTCTTGCCAAATTCAGATATTCGGAAATTCAGTTATCCGCATGATTTTACAGGGATAAACAGGGTTCGACTGTATAAAACAGTTATACCCAAATTTCCTTGGCGTATCGGTCAGTATCCCAACAGTTTTTGTCGACCAAACAGTAGTGTAGGAATATTGACCTATACACCTTGGAAAGTACATCTTTTACTTAGCTGAGAAAAGGAAGACATGCAGTAGCATTGTTTGGTTGACATGTGCAGCCACCTAGCTGTGCTTTACAGCATGCAGGTTACTAAGATGGTGTGCGAGCTCTGACCTGCGATACTTCCTGCGAGTCTTGTGGTGTGCCACCTTGCCTTCCTCCCAGGTCTTCAGACGGTGTGGCTCCACGCGTGTGAACGTGTGATCACCATACCACATGACCAGCACCTGAATAGTCAACAGTCCTAGTAAGCAGACCATCTGGACACAGATTTCAATTTACTCAACATGCAACAGGTGAAGCCTTTAATCGACCAGGTAGCAAATCTTTAATGAGGTGCACATATTTGTGCCAAGACATTAAATCAGTAGAATAGTACCAGTCAGTGACGGATATCTATATTGTACAGCTAGGACATGAAGACCACAGCTGAACATTAATGTTTTGTCTTGGCTGGCTGGAGACAGCCGTAAACACTCACCGTGTCATAGTACGCGTGTAAGGTGGCGCCCTGGAGACCGCTGTAAACACTCACCGCGTCGGGCCTGTCCTCCAGGGAGGGGTTCAGCTGGATGCCGTCGGCAGCACTGTCTGGTACAAGTTTCCCCGGCCACAGCGGAAAGCCACGGATCTGTCCCCACACCACGTCCCCCGTAGAGAAGTTATGGACACACCCATCTGACAGGCCATCCAGCGAGTCCTCGTCATAGTCTGCAATTATTGCCATTGAATACAAGATGTTAAATCAAAATAACTTGCAGGATAAATTATGATGAAAAATTCAATAAAACCTTTACTTTCTTGTGGACAATTGACATTTTATCTTGCATTTCAAACATTGCATTGTCAATAGGAATGAATGAATTATTGTTTTACGTCACAGCGGGAATCTTTCACCCATAGGTGACGAACACTTGTCAATAGGAAAACTACTCTTTATTTCTTATAATAGAAGAAATGCATTCAAATTCAAACTCATTTTATGACTTGTTATTTCATCCCAGTTCTTGACAAAAATGTTTGACCAAGATGGCTAGATAATAGTTATGCTGACCCCCTGACTATTGAGGACACATCAAATGTGCCTTACTAAGACGTCACCATGTACAGTGACGGACCTATTGTACTGGCCACCTGGGGAATGGCAGTCTCTCGACGTGTGCTAATTTCTGACTGCACTTACTGTCCATACTGGCGGAGTCCATATCAGTGTCGTCGTCAGTCTTTGGTCGTTTCAAGCCACGGCGAAGGTCATCCAGCGACATGTCATCATCTATGGAGTCGGTGTCGTCACCAATGTCATCGTCCGGACCATTGCATTTGACAAGTTCCCCAGTTGATGTTACGGAACACTCGGCATCACTTGATGCTTGTCCAAAATGATCATTTGTCAAGTTCTTAAATGCTGATTTGGCATGTCGAGCTTTTGCAAAAGACATATCTGTAGTTGACGGCTGAACATTGCCTGATTCAGATGCTTTGTCTTTCTGCTCGTCTACATCTGAACATGGACTTAATGAAGATCTATTCACAATTCTATTATGCAATACACTCATTGAATTTGCTATTTTTTCTGTTCCTTTGTTTCTACAAGAATACTGATCCATTACCCTTTCTGTACACTTCACACTTGCAGCATCACTGCCCCTACCCGACATCTCACGCTTACTTCTAGCCTTACAATGCTGAGAATGCTTATTGCTTTCATCAACGAGGATGTCTGGTTTAGCTTCCACACCACTCTCCAGTGAATCGTCAGCAGGTTCAGATTTATCGTCCTCGTGTTGATCGTCGTCAGGCTCGCCATCAGTGTCTCTGTCCTCCAGCTTGTCCTCGGCCCCGGGAGCCTCCACCCCCAGGTCCTGCTGGACTGGGGCGTCGGCCGCCACCGGCTGTTGGACAGCCCCCTGCAGCTGTATCTGATTCACCAGAGACTGCATCCCTTGGATCTGCTGCAACAGCAGCTGGAGCTGTAGGGTCTGCAGCTGTTGAAGCTGTAGTGCGTTTAGATTAGTCATGTTCCCACTGGCAGCGTTGTTCCACATCTGCTGCATCTGCAGGAGGTTGAGTCCCCCGCCCACAGCCGCCTGGCCCTGACACAGCTGAGGATCAATCATGGCCCCGGGCAGCATGAACTGCTGCAGACTGTTCATTGGATACTTGTCCATCCCCTGTGCTGTTAGTAGATTATTGCCTCCATACAACTGGAGCAAAGGAACATTTGGATTTGGAAGAAGCACAACGTGACCTGCATTATTTATTGGTTCTAAGACTTCTGTTGGATGAGTGAGGACTTTATTCATTGAAGCATCAACGCATTGCTGGGGAGAGTCCATCTTGGTTACCTGATCCGCCAAACACACCGACTCATTCCCAATGACATTACTGGCCATACTCACACGGCTACTGGCTTCTTCTGTTCCACACATAGAAACACTGGCATCAGACTCGCCAACTGGACCCGTGTGGGCGCCCACAAACGCCACATTCTGCGTACCTGGCTGTGAAGCGTGCATTGATGGCATCTGGTTCGTGATCATCACAGAGTTGTTGAGAGTGGGCATAGTGACCGTGCTGAGCATTGGGGCCACGGACTGCTGGTTGAGAAGAGTCTGAGGGACACCTACAGCTGGGATCACTTGAGAGAGGCTGTTGGTCACGTTGGTAACCAGAGGCAGAGACATAGGCGGCATTGGAGTGTTCATACTGACATAGGGAAACTGACTGTTCAACAAAGGAGCATTTACAGCAGCAGAAACATGACTGTTAGAGGAAGTTGTGGGAAGTTTCATATTAGCACCAAAAGCATTGGATCCAGTTGGAACATTGGCAAAAAGGGTTGGAAAGTTTACAGTGGGGTCACTGAAGCCGTCCAATCCCTTACTGGGGTCTACTCCGGACATTCTACACTGAGTGGCAGCTTTTGGTGTTTTGGGATCCAAACCAATAAGGACATTCTGTGCAGGACTAATGCCTGTTGTGTTAGCCAGTGTTTGGTTGATAGGTAGGAACATATTGAGTGGCAGACCTTGCACAGCTGGATTGATATATCCCCCGGGAAGAGGACCTGCCAACAGACTGGAGTTCTGAGGAAGCATGAGAGTATTCCCCTGTTGCTGTAACTGAAAGTTCAGCTGGTCTATTGTGTTCATGCCAGCTTTCACCATCATGTCTGGCAGCGTGTTGACTGTCGATGTCTCCTGTCCAGTCGACACCTGTATTGATGGACTCACTTGCATCGGCTGACCAAGAAGAACACCCAGAGGGTTCTGCTGTGAAACCTGGGCCTGTGCGGCGGCTGAGAGCAAGGTACTGGCCGGGAACTCCCCAGGTCCTTGACTCAGACCCTGGTGCACAACGCCCAAGTTCATGTTGTTGGCTGCTAGAAGTTCTACTATGTTATTTGGCATCACAGTAGCAACAGGAGTACTGGTAACAACTACTGGTGAGACAGACGCAGGTAGTGTACTTACACTTGTGCTACGGCTACTTGTAGGGGTATGGATGTGTGGCGATACAGGCGCATGCTTGGGCTTTGATAGAGTCTCCTCTGAAGATAAGGAATCTTTACAAATAATTGCTTCAACAGAATTTGGTTTGGCATTCACAAGTGGATCGCTATCATCACTGTCTGTAGGCTTTGATCTGGTCACGTTGTCATCACAACACTGTTCATGGACACTGTCTTCCTTCTGGGAAGAATTAGATAAGTTATCAGGTAGATCTGAACTATCACAGTTGGCATTTCCATCACCCTTGAGACTTGCTGAAGATTTCACATCACTGATTACAGATTGGGAGTTTGTTGGTGTGTGCAGTTCACTAATACTAGACACAGACGTCACTGATATTCCATTTGGTGATTCTGCCATAGGTTTGGAGTCAGGTGCGGTAATAGAAACGTTAGTTGATTCCATCGTGGTTACACAATGCAACGGGTTTTGTGGTGTTTTCAAATTTTGTTGAGACATATCTGTATTTGTAGAGCTTAACGAACTATGAACAAGAGCTGTTTGTTGAGCAAGAAATGCTGCAGGATTATCCATGAATGATGCATTTGCGTTGTTGTTGGATGGATTCTTTGAAGCTTCCTGAGAAATTTGTCTGGCATCAACATTAGGACACGGAGATGTCCGATCAAGAATGCTGTTCAACTTTTGTTTATCCTTCTTACTTCGCGGTCGTTTTATCTTTGGTTTTCCTGTGTCTAGCCACGTCATGTCACTGAGCTGAGGGTAGCCCTGATGGATCATGATGTTCGCCTGTCCTCCCACCTGAAAGTGGCCACCTTGCACGTTGTGTTGCTCAAAAACAGGTGGGTTAGCAAATCTTTGGCCGGGTGCATTCTGGACTTGCATCAACGCCTGGAACATGATGTTGCCAGGATTTTGCTGCAAGTTCATTGGCAACTGACATTGAAAGTGCTGTGCTACATTTGGTCTATAAATAGAGTTTGGAACAGAGTTAACTAGTGACGGACTTGCTGCAGATGCACAAGGAGAAGGGGATTGTTGCATCATAGCTGAATGTTTCATCTGCTCTTGACCAAAAGGACCTTGAGGCGACATGGAACCCGGGTGGAAAATTGCCTGTCCTGCAGGATGACTTGCTACAGAAACTTGCAGCAGATTCTTGTGATCTTCAACAAATTCGTCTTTGCTGAAGTCCAGCTTTGCTGGAACTTGACAAGTAATGGGTCCCAAGTCATCCATAGGGTCGGACGAAAGCTTGCCCACGACGTTATTGACTTTGTTCATGTGCTGGAGCTGCTGCATTGCCTGTGACTTGCAGTGGACTGGCTTGCCTTCAAACATCTTTGGAGCGTCACTGGCAGCACTAGAGGGAGAACTGGCCGACTCAGGAACGGCTACGTTATGCTTGTTCACGCCATGGTTCATGGGTGGCAACACTTTGCCCTTGTGTGACAGAATCTGTGACACAAGTAAACCATCATATGAGGAATTCACTTTGCTTTTGCCTTTTTTGCCTGTAAATTACAAAAGAAATATGGTTGAATCACAAACTATCCCACTGCTACAATCCAAGATATACTTAAAGACTATGAAAACGCACCACTCACAAAATGGGTAATAATCGCTGAATGTTACAAATTACAAGTAGCAGAATATTGTAAGTGTAAAAATCAAACAAGTGCAAGAATTGTTCAAGTGGAATGTTTTGGGTCCAATCTAAGGTCTTCTTGCACGTACGACTGCAGATCGTAATCGACGTAGTCGACGTTGTACCGTAATGGGAGCTATTGGTCCTCGTCTAGCAAGGACTTATGGAGCTGT
>JAUTBZ010136222.1:0-13414 GCA_032361785.1 Lepetodrilus galriftensis | reverse complement strand
CTTGGACAACGTGAATTTAACAAATCGTGAATATGTTTTTTCTCTTAAATTTGGCAAAATCGTGAAAATTCCGAGCCACTAAATAAAACCGTTTTACAGTAACTGTCATTGATGTCTAAGAAATGTATCTTCAAGTACATAACCACAATCAATGTTGGGTTAATATGTGTAGATGCCATTCTATGTCTATTCATGGATCTCATCATTATCAAAACATTGTATCTTGTCAAGTGCATAGCTCAAGTGGTCCTGTGTTTGATCATGTGTATGTAGGAAATAGAAAACAAATTTGTTACACTATTTTTACATGTTCCGAAGGATTATACAAATAGTCTGCTAGAATGGGAAAACAAATATATGTCAATATCTAAATTTAATATCTGGTATGATTTTTTTGGACATTTTTAATACACCAAATTCATTGTTGGATGAATAAGTATCACATCATCGCAATATTCAAATGGTACATGTAACGTCGTGTAACACAGTTTGTGATTGACCAACATTCAATAATTTTCTTTTAGGAGTCAAATATTGTACAACTAAAGTTTTAAAAAAATAAAATTCACCAATGTTTAAAATATGTGTTTATTTGATCAAAGAATGAGTGAATACAGAGTTTAACATCGCTGCGGGAAATCTTTCACCCATTTCATCAAAGAAAAAACTTTGCATATGTATAGAACATTTCTCTAGAATTTGTCAATTCAAAATGGCCATAGAAAAATGAGTTAATATGAAAAGTATTACATAAGTTTTATCCAGGTGACAAAAGTCAGAACCAGGAAGAATTTATCAACAACACTACCGATACTTACAATTACATTCAAGTCCAGGCCATAAATCTTACATCTTAATGATCATTTATTAAATACATAAATCAATCAATGTCAAAGTGGCTATACTAAACATACTATACAGACACATTATTCATATAACTATGAAAATCCTTGAGAATAATGATGTGGAAATATTAAAATTGAAAACATTGAAAATTATCACCAATAAGGATCATAAACATAAATAAGTAATTTGATCGTAATTACAGTTCCATTTGTATCGCACGCATAATACTTGCGGGAGCTGTCTACGTCGTACATACAGCAAGCCAACCATTATTTAATCCAATCACAAATCAAGGTTATCGGTAATTTGCTAAATTTATCACTTCCGAGTAACAAACAGCTCTTAAATGTTTCTAAATATAACGCGTCAACTTCAAAATCTCGGAACTGGTCAGACAGGGCCCCTTGCAACATAAACAAGTAATCTGAGTAATAGTGGCGATAAGTGACAATTAATACCACGATCCCATGTTTTGACGATTCAAACTACGCTTTGAACCATGGTGTCGAATGATTATGGCCAGATAACATAATAAATACTCACAGTTAATCTATTTTCATACTGCAAATCTATATCTTCTGTGGCCAATTGTCTCGCTATTACCAGGTAAACAAATCGTGAATTTAATGGCACCGTAAACATTTATTTGCACGAAATGCTGGTATTATGGATAAGGTTTATGTGTGAAATTAAATATCCATCTTTTCAACAATTTATAAAAACACTAAAAATAGAAAAAATTAAACAACAAAATTTTTTTTTTTTCATTTCGGTACTTGTGTCCTTGGAATTGCAGAAAAACATGTCTGGGTACAACATCAAGTTGGTTTCCGTAACCTGAATAAAGTCAACCGTACTTTAATAAGGACTTGTTTGATATATGTACATACCAGTATTACCAGGTAAAAATATAAATCACATTTCATGTTGATGATGCGAATCTGGAGTAATCCCACAGCCAGACTTGAGGTAAGCGCGAGGCGACGACAGTGGTAGAGGTAATCGTGAGGCGTCAACAGTGGTAGATGTTTTAGCATTATTTCACAGTCTTTATAATTAATCAGTGGCATTAGTGTCCTAGTCTTTACATGACGTGGACACATCCTCAGCCACAGACTGTCGGTGAAGTAAGTACGGAACACGGTCAACGACTTTCTTCGTAATTAGAATTAATCCACAAATGTACCGATGAACTAGTTCCAGTCAGTCACTCAGTAGAACTTTAGCCGGGTCCCTGTAGTACAGATAATTAAGGGATATCACAATATTTGGATCCACCATACTGTAGCTGATCCACCATACTGCACCATACTGTAGCTAATCCACCATACTGTAGCTAATCCACCATACTGTAGCTAATCCACCATACTGTAGCTAAGCAATATGATAATCTCTGGGTCCACCGTACTGCATAATCTCTCGGACCATAATATCACAGCAATTATATCATACTATAGCAGCTAGATATCATAATATCTGGGTCCACTACAGCACAGCTAAATATCATAATCTATATGTTATCCACACTACAGCTACAAGATCATAATCTATGGGTTCTACAGCTAAATATAATTTCTACAGCTAAATATAATTTCTACAACTAATATAATAATCTATGGTTTCTACAGCTAAAGATAATAATCTATGGGTTCTACAGCAAAATATAATTTCTACAGCTAAATATCATACTGGTAATTCATGGGTTCTACAGCTAAATATAACAATCTATGGGTTCTCATAACTGCAGCTAAATATCGAGATCTCTGGGTCCAAATTATTATGTACAGCCAGAGGAGATGATAATATTGCTAACTGTAGAAAAATTGTGTAATGTGACATGTTGTAGTGTGTTTTCTGCATGATGAGAGCTTACAACAATGTTTGCCACTTTTGGTACAAATAAACCAAACAGTAACTCAGCATGTGGACCTAGATAGGATTCAAACCTGAACTTCAGATTTGTAGTTTGGTGCACTACCACTGAGCTATCTCACTATTCTGCATGATATTATTTACATATATACTTGAGTATCACAGTAGGCTGAATACTGAAAAACAAACACACGCCTTTAAGCTTTCTTGGCACTGAATACATTATAGGATACTGAACATGATGAAAAGTCAAAGGCAAATATTATTGCATAGTGTTGTACAGTAATACAATCATCTAAGACATGAGATATATGTCATCATAGGAAACATCTTTATACAGCCAATGTTCTGTGGATTTGGATAAACTGCCTCGGTAGCTAGGCTTGGATCACATTTTTTAATACATTATAAAAATAAAAAATAAAATATGGTTAATGTATACCAAAATTTAGAGCAAGATAAACACATCATGAAAAGTGTGTGTGTTCTGACAATGTGACACAACTGTGACACTGACACATCTCTGTGACGAAGACAACAGGATTCTGGAGTTGAAACTGTTACAGTTAATTAATGCAAACGCACACGTTGACATCCTTCAACAGAGACAGCCACCAGCCACCTCCCATTAACCCCTTCCCTGCTGGCTTAAATCAGAATCACCGCTGGACAGGGAATCTCTAATTTCCTTTAGCGTCTATAGAGTTAATTAATTTGCATCTGCAGAGTTCCTTGACCCTCTAGAAGAAAACTTGTACGAGTTTATGCGTTATGTTAAAATGTTTTATTGTCGAGTTTACGCTTTATGTTAAAATGTGTTTTATTGTCGTGCGTGTTTCTAGGAGCGTCTTCCGAGTATTGTTGTTCCGAATCTTCCAGACCTGACAACCAGCATCTCATGGGCATGTACATGCGTCATTCCCATTAGCTAATTCCACGTGTTGTGCGATGGACGAGAGCCACATGGGTATCCGGATGCAAACATTGCAGGGTTACATAAAACATTGGCGCCATCCGGGAATATGAAATATGGCAGGCGAATTTTAATATTAATCATAAAGCTTCAAGGAGCAGTAACTTAATTAATTCATAAACAATAATTTTATTGTGCTTATTGTTGCATGATGCGTATGAAAATTTAGCTCATAAACATGGGAAGGGCTGACTCTAAATTAATTTATTTTAATTATAAGAGGGCTTACGCATTTTGAGTAATTCATGACCACTTTGAATGGGAGGAGTGCACTAGTTGTGGTTTAGTACTACATGTATTTCCTATAGAATCTGAGCTTTCTGGAGGAAATACTTCCAGGAGTCTGATCTTTTGTCATTGCAATTGTAGTAAGACGTTACCTATCCATTACATTCGGATCCAGTACAAATTTACTATACTTACTATAGTCTTATTATAATTGGGTCCAATTTCTATATCGGGAATGGTGATGTGATATCAGCATGTGAGAAGAATGTTATATTCAAGTTTAGTCAGATTGGCCAAGTACAAAAGCTTGAGCTGTTTGTTGGTGTAACCTAAACGGACATGATAATATATTATCTTGATTTTAATATATATAATTTCTGCATTTAGCAGTTCAGATTACACAGGTTCTTTATTTAAAAGTATTGCAAAAAAAATAAAAAATTATAACAATGCAAATTATTGATTTTTTTTTTTTTGTAACTGCAACAAATCAAAAGTGAGTCATTAAAAAAAAAAGCTTTAAAAAAAAAAAGTAATTTGACAAATATTTGCAGGTAGCGTTTCATATACAATTTCTGTCAACAACAGCAGTTATCAAGTTAACAACAGTTGCTAACAGTTGACCTCGAACATACAGACAATAATATACCAGTGTTAGCTCACTGAATCCAAGGTCAAGTGACAAAGTTGGAAATGTTTAGCTTCTCACAAGCAGCATGCTAATTATGTAACACAAGACTTTGAAAGTTAAGCTCACTTTCTCTAGTCTGTGTACAAATATCAGTTGAATGTAGCCATGTGAGTAGCTGTATCCAGTCCCACTGTGGCAGTGGTGTATCACTAACAGTGGATCATACCAAGGTTCTGTGCTTTGCCCATGCCTTTTCAAAGAAAATGTGAATTTGTTAGTTTCAATAACATTTAATACAGTTAATATATTATTCAATAGAATCTTGAGTGAATAAGATATTTGGATTTGACACTTTCCATATTTCAGTGATCTTTTAGTGGTATGATTATGTTGGGAGGAAAACCTGCAATAACTTTCTATTTATAATGAACAGTCAAAGCTGTTCCAGAAAATCCAAATTCAGAAGCACATGCACCCATGCTTATGTTGTTCAATGTGGACAAGATGCAATCAGCCATCTTGCCGTTTAACCTAAAAGTTAAATAATCTTTTAAAGAAGGTCAAAATAATTCGGACTTATTTTTTCCTGATTGGAATGTCCATGTTGTCAAGAAACCTGTTGGAACAAGCTTACTTCATTGTCAAATCAGTGAAATATCCACAAAATCTACCCATACATTGGTGAATTGTCCAATCACAAAGGTTGTTGTACTGTGTCATGCATTGACTACATCACAATCTCAGTAATTAGTGTACTGTGGCAACTGGTGCATTCAGTGTGCAAGAGATGCACAAAGGTTCAGCTGCACAAAGCAGTATTTTCATCACTTCTGTTGCACTTGTTCCTAATGAACCTTCAACTAAAAAAACTCCAAAGAAAGATCCAGCTAATGTGTTAAACAAAATGTTAATCACCTAACTTGACTTTAAAAGTGAAATGGCAACATTCTACACAGGTATCTGTCATGTAAGTTCAGAGGCCTTGAAGGGAACACTACATGCCGTGGGTGGTAGCTCAATGGTAGAGGGTATGGACTTCGAAGCCAAAGGTCCCAGGTTCAAATCCCATCCTGGAAGCCATGCATCAATGTTAATTAAAATTATATTTCTGACACACTGTCTGTAGAGTGACAGTTATCATCCTTGGTCTCAGTACAAGCCGGTGCTCGCGGGCTTATTGCAACATTCAGCGCTATGGATGTTGTGGGTTTCCTCCTGCCCTAAAATGACAAAGCCGTGATATAAGTGAAAGAATCTTGAAAGTGGCTCTAAACCCAAATTAAAAATAATGAATTAAAATAGTAAAAATAAAAGAACCACAAAGAACAGCTTATCTGCATTTATACTGGAAGAAAAGTAACACAGCGAACTACGGTAGTATGCAATTATAAACAGTTGAATTAACCCTCTCCATGCTGTAAGCAACCACAGATGCCCTAAAGAACAGTGCCTGTCCTATTTCAGCAGGGAGAGTGTTAAACAAGAGTAGTGTCATCTAGATATGAAAAATCCAAACAGAAAAACATCAAAGTATTTTTAAATATCCATAAAATTAATATCCATATAATTAGTGTCCATGTTGCACATGTCCATAATCAGACATCATGTCCATAATCAGATATTGTGTCCATAATCAGACGTTGTGTCCATAATCAGATGTTGTGTCCATAATCAGACATTGTGTCCATAATCAGATGTCGTGTCCATAATCAGATGTTTTGTCCATAATCAGATGTCGTGTCCATAATCAGATGTTGTGTCCATAATCAGATGTTGTGTCCATAATCAAATGTCATGTTCATAATCAGATGTTGTGTCCATAATCAGATGTTGTGTCCATAATCAGATGTCGAGAGACGTTAACGTACAAACTCTGCAGGCAGTGTAAGAAAACTTACACCAAACTGCAAACCTGCATATCTTACCAACAACTGCATGTATTTTGAATGCACAAAACCTAGGTCGATTTTTCCATTTGTACAGTGTAGATGAGTGAATTCTGTCGAGTTTGCGCTAAGAGTTGCACTTTGCACACGGCTGTGTCGGGCCACGTGAAGCACACCGGCCTGGCCTCACGGCCTCACGCCACTCTGGTAATCACTACCCACAACTTCAAAGTATGTGCCTTAAGTCCAAGTCCCGAAAACAGAATCTGAAAAAGCTCATTCAAGGTGGCCATCACTTCAGTAGCAGAGAAAGTGTTTTACATCAGGACACAATAAGAAAAAGCAGGTTTGTTTGCCCTAACCTGATTGACCTTTTTCTTATTTCCATTCTGAATTAATTTAAATAAAAAAAGAACCACAAGCCTTACTTATTATGTTGTCAACGTGTCTTGTGCCAATGATGCAGTAATCTGACATAATAATAAAGAAAATAATTATATAATATAAACTAAAAGGCCTAGAGATATGGTATTGACATACCGTATAGTTCAGGGAGCTCAAAAAGTAATCTATATATTATTATAGAAAAAATACAAACTGTAAACATTGAACAAAATTAAAAGGATAATTAAGTACTAACAAAAATAATAATAATTATTATTATATTATTATTATGATAATTATAATGATAGATAATAATGATAATGATAATATTAAATATTTATAATTATAACAACAACAACAACAACAACGACAACAATATCATAATAGTATTTTTTGTTACCATACATTAGCTCCATGCACAATGAAAGCTTACCGGTAATACAAATTAAGAATCTGAATTAAGAACATTTTTCAACGCCATTGTTTTTTAGAAGTCAGACTGCAGATGCAGCTAATAAACAGACCCGTCCTGAAAACAGAACCATCGGTAACGCAAGTTTTACAATTACATTTCCTGTTGCTCACCAGAGCATTCCAAAAACAATTTCTTTGGTACAAGAATGGAAATGCTGGATGAAGAATCCCTCAACTCCTGCCAGTGCCGCAAATTTGTCTGCGAAAGAATAGCAGCAGCGTGTTTAAATGTTTTCCTTAGGGAGAGGACTGTTTTGTTTCTTGATAAAACACACTTAGAATAGGCACAAACTGTGTTCTAATGTGCCGTTGGTATAAACAGTCACTAGACAAGAACCAGTTTACAGCCAAAAGCTGTTACAGGAAGACATTTACAGCCAAAAGCTGTTAGAGAGACGTACTTATCCGTTATTTAGCCTATGGGACAACAAAAAGAATCTCGGAGAATTATTTTTTTAGACCCATGGGCTTAATGTTTTTAGTACGGTATCTCTGTTCATGAGAATACAGCCATTTTATTATGGTTTTCACAGACGTACACTAAAGAAAAGTTATCATCACTCAAAACAGACACAATAACACGAATAGATAGAAAATGTGTGCACCTGGTAAGTTAGAATTGATATTGTTTGAAATTAATGATTTATTTTAAAGCAATTAAAAAAATGTAATACCTTTAAATCCTTTTCAATATACAGTATTAATAAACTTCAAATAAACACTGTTACTACCGGGTATTAGTATTTTAATGACATATACACACAGTGTACCATTGGATAAGATCTCCTAAATTCAACTGACAGATATTCAAGAAGCTATTTTAAAAAAATCATTATCTTGTATAATTATCCTTATTAGGAGATAAATGCTGTTTTAATTTTTTGTAGTGATATACTGTGGATTTATCACTTCTAAATGTCATTCTAAAAACAAATGCATAACCTCATATTGTTCTGAACACTTTTTAAGACACCTACTTATTGATATTTCAATATCATAAATAATAATTTGTATTTATTCATGTTATTAAATATTTAAATACATACATTTACCGTTAAGTGCATACATACTAGTAGTGGCCCTGGGATATCACCACGCATGTTTAAACTGCATTCATAATGATAATTAGTGATATGACAGATCCTATCATCACCTTAATGTTTGTGTCTGGTATATAATGCACTCATCTTGTGTCACTTACAGATGGTAAAAAGTTTATAAACAATGGAAAGTTTTAATTTGGATTTTAACAGATATTACATATTAGATTTAATTAATTAAAAAAATAAAATTGAAAAAAATATATTTAACAAAAATATATTTTTTTTAAATTGAACAAAGTCCATTCAGATTTTATCACAGGCACACACAGTGGTCTTTGAATCAGCAACATGGTTTGTGCCAAGAGTAGTTTAATCTTGCTTACCACAGGTTCGCTTACATCTATCTTGGCATGAAGATATTCACCTGATATTTAGACATGCACATATCTATTGGAGAGATATATTTCAATATTCTGCTATAATTCAACATGTTCAATGTGCAGGCCTTGAACACACACACAAAGCTGAACTAATAGGATTCTTCAGGCCAAAAACAACATTGTTTCATAAGGTGAGAGTGTTATGCTTAAATGTCAAAATGTTTGTAGGAAAACAAAAAATATTTAGCATGCAGATTCCTTTGATGAGGAAATTTGATGGAAATGTGAAGTTCATGATTACAACATGTACATCCATTTCTATTTTACAAAATGAGAAGACTCGTTCACATCAATGTCTTTTGTTTTCGCAGAGCTAGAATATTTTGATAATATCGTTGTCATGCACGACAAGATTGCAATGAACAAACAAACCCGAGTAAGATTAAATATTTGTACCCGTGATATTACTTGAATATTCTCCTTATACACAATACTTTTAATTAATCAAAGCAAGGAATTTAATATCAACCTGCGTAGCGTTCAGCATTTGTGTCGCCACCTCTTGGCATCAAAAGAATATTTAATTATAAATCAGAAGTGCGACAATATTCAGTTTGTTTTAGCCACCCTAAAAGTTTAATTTGAAAAGCAATTTCCAAACAACATGAATGATATATATTGCCATTTATTCACACACAATGCTACACCACGCGAACATGGTACGGGGAAACGCTACAGCCAATCATGTTGCAGGAGAGCTCTCGTCAGGTCGTTCTCGGTAACGTTGTCAACAAACGAAAACATTTTTTATAAAGGAAAATGGATTATGTTTGACAAATCTGCATCGGTTGTGAAACAGGTTGAACAAAGTCTACGCATGGAGAGGTTATATGAACAACTGGACTTACAATGTAGTATTAATGGATTTGTTCTAGCCTGTGTAATAAAGGCCTTTGTCAATGTGATCTCCAGTTTATATCAACACGGTGACGGAGGCAAAAAACCAGCAGCAGCATCATCGTCAACACAGCGACTGGAACGAGCCCGAATAGACAACTTGACTATGCACTTAGACAAAGTACGAGTGTCAAGAACGTAATTTGGCTGTATGTGGAATGTCACACGCGAGCTGAAGAGCATCGCCTCTGGAATAGAAACGTATCTATATGCACACTGTGATGGCAGTCCTTGTGTTTGTTACAGTCACACAGAGAAATCTTCATCAGGTCGATCACTCCAATATGAAATGGTGCAACTCTATAGTCAGTCAAATAGCCATGGAGTGTTGCCTTGTTCACCATAAGTCATCTTTACCTCGATGCAGTTATAACAAAACAAACAATTATACTTCAGTCAACCATTGTTAAATGATTGTATCACAAGGAATCATTATTCACTGGGGTTTTTCTTCATTATTTTCTTTTTCTTTTTAATTTTTTAACAAAACTATTTTTTTACCAAAAAGATCTGTTCAAATGGTTGTCAATAGTACTAAACTCTACTAGCATTTTTCAATAGTTTTAAGTATTTGAGATACTGTATACATTTCTTGTCATTGTTTGTCTCAAAAGAATCAATTAAAGTATTGCGTATTAAGCATTTCCAATTGATTCAACATTTATTTACAAATACATTCAATCGCTCAGGCTCAAGTCAAACAGCATTGAACAAAGTGTTTACCCTAAAACCTGCTCCATCATTTTGGAGAACTCTACACGTGGGTTAAAAGTTTAAATGTGTCAAAGTGGCATAAACACATGGAGGCAAAGTCTTTATTTTACACACATTCGCCAAACAAACGTTTGTCTCCCCCCTAAAGTATCGGAGGAGAGGCCAGCTAGACCATGCAGGCAGCATGTCGTGAAGACAAAAGTGGTACAAACGGCAGTTGGCACGAACCTGTTGTGTTTTCGGGGCAGATACAAACTGTCCGGTATTTGTCGAGCAAACATTGCCCCTGGATGGTGCTGCTCAGATGCAGTCATTGGATCGTCTCCCCCTGGTAGCTCCACATCTCTCTTCGAAGATGCTTAACTGACAGACAGTGATAGAAGCAGTTTTTACTTCATACATTTAGTATCCACCATAACACATAATGTTCTGGAAAAGCAACTTGAGGTGGTGTTGTTTTATTGACATTATACAGGAGAGCACCATTACATTGGTTCGAGCCCCACGTTGGGCGCCATTGAAACAGAAGATCCTGCTGATCCTGGGATCCTGCTGATCCTGCTGATCCTGGGATTCATGAGTTGCTGGATTGTGAATCCAATGCTCTTCCAAATAAGACCAAGGATTATATCACACCAGGCCATAAACATCAGCAGTAACAACTTTACAAAGTGTCCTACATTGATGAGAGTCAGTAGTGACAGTCTTTTACATCAATAAACATCAACAATGACAATGGATATCAACAGTGACACATTTTACATTGTCCTGACATCAACAGTGACACAGCTTGCATTGTCCTACATCAATAAACATCAACAGTAACACATTTTACATTGTCAAATATCAATGGCCGTCAAAAAGATAAATCTTACATTGTCCTATATCAATATTCATTAACAGTGACACATATGTCCTACATCAATAGAAATCAAAAGTGACATATTTTATATTGTCCAATAACAATGAATATCTAAAGTGACATTTTTTATATATATTGATAACTATCAGGTCAACAACAGTAAATGTCCGCTGTCCAAGTTGATCATGCCAGGAGGAATCGGCAGTAGGATGACCTAGCATGACATTTCTATTGTCATCCCTCCTTTGCGGACACATTGGAGCGCTACAGATACAGATCTACAGTCCTGGATAGTCCGCTACTGTTCTCTGTACATGCAATACCGTGCACCTGTTTGAAAGATCTTCTCCTGATTTGGCACTGGTGGGCATTATACTATTGTACCGCGTCCTATTTACGACTGGAGACATTACCTGATCCAGTGCATGTTCACCACCAGTCAAATCCACCTTGATGCAATGCATTACGCTGTCAGGTAATTCAAATCATCAAAAAACAATCCTGCACATTGTTCTAAATCGAGAAGTCGGACATTTCCCCCTTCAATGAGTCATACAGACAGAGCCTATTCAGAAAGTATATAATTAAGTACTGTCTGGCAAAACAATTAAAAAATCTCTTCTGAACATTAAATTGGGATCGGATGACATGTGTACATTGTGCTGTTGTTGGTGATAGGCGTTTTGGAAAACAATTAATTTAGTGTTCTAGCTGAGACGGGGGTACACCTTGTGAAGGATACACATGGTCAGATAGCTCTAATGGCTGTACGCAAATAAATACTAACATATTAAAAACTTTAATAAAAAAAAATACCACGAAAAACACACCAAACGAACATGTACTGATGTACTGGTGAATGTTGTACAACAAAAAAAACCCAACATTTGGTCTTATTCGATCCCGAGTCCATCCTTGGAAGAAGGCGCTAAGACAAGTGCAAAAGATGATAAGCACTGAAAACACTGAAGCCAGGCCAAAGTTGTTGTGTGGATGCTGACATATGCATCATTTCTGCTGACCCTTGGTTTCTTGCTTGCTGACTCGAGCTTCATGGTATTGACTTCATCGTCCTGTTGTTGATCGGCTGGTAAATATGGCAGTCTGGACGAGACTCTCAGTACTCTGGTCAGTACGTAGTGACATTACTATACAGACCACCACAGGAAACAAAGATGATCACGGGAAAGACAAACAGGGGAGCATTCACCTGCCAGCCAATCAGACGGCAGATGTCCGACAGACATAATACCTGCATGTAGATATTGGCAGCTGATTGGGCAGGAAGTGGTCACCTAATTACGGACTGCGGTCATCTGGCTGTCCGGTCACCTGGCTGTCCATGGAATCAATCTTGAGAGGACCGGGCAAAGCAGCTGGAAGTGGACTTTACTAGATTGTAATTGAGGAAGTTTGCCTTTATTGTGTTGACCAGCGGATCGAGGATCAGATGAAAAAAGTCTGGTATATTTGTATTGTGGGTTTTCATCTATGTTGTTCATGCTTGTAGTAGGTCTTTAATAACATCAGCTTAGAAAAGAATCTAGTCTAAAAATATATGTATTTTTTAATTTTTATTATTATTTTTTTTCTTTTTCTAAAAATATATGTTGGTTGAAATAAACACAATGAACTTTGAAGAGTATCATTATAGAGAATTGTATCTAGTGAAGGATTTTAAATATCAAATGTAATTCAAATTATTATAATTTTATTTAAAAAAAATCATACAGTGTCTAATGTATACTTGAATATAAAAATATAAAACCCTTTGAATTTCAAATTTCATATTTATCATTGAACTAAATAATTCAAACATAAAATAGTATCACATACCGGTAATCAGCATAATTGAAAAACAAAGCTATAGAACAAACCAGCAACAAATATACTAGTATATTATCTACATATATTATATTATATTATCTACCTTTCAGTCAGCAAATATATGTCTTGAATAACTACTTGGCCTATATACAAGACAGACAGGAGAGTAGACTAAATGTGGAATAAAAGGACAGTCCCAGTCAAGTCGGTTTCATAAAAGCTGCATTACTGGAGTGTAAGGACTTCATATGGACTTATGTAAATACTAGAGCTGCAACGATTCACTCACGTATTCGGTGCACCGAATATAGACCATTGACGAATCGCATTCGTTATT
>JAUTBZ010136211.1:0-13414 GCA_032361785.1 Lepetodrilus galriftensis | reverse complement strand
CCCAATATATAATACAGTATTTTGTACCGTAAGTGTATCTTGATATCCTTTCACAAAGCTCTCTTATCCACTAAAAATCCATAGCACTCTCTTTGCCGATAACTAGTACAGTGCAAAGACAGTGCTACACCATGGTCTCTTAGCTGATAAGATAACTTTGTGAAAGGATACCCAGATTAAAATTTATGAATGATTATTTCTTTAAATTGTGTCCATTTCCAAGTATTTCTGTAGTATTTCTTCATCAATTCTACTGTGACTTGTCTTATCTAGACAATGTAGTAACATGTAATGCAGTTCTTGAATTAAGGCTGTCTGCATTTCTTGGGGGGTAATTAAGAATGATTTAATTTAAAATTAATATTGTTTGAACGGTATGTGTGAAGAATTAGGTCAAGAATAACAACTATCTCCTATTGTTTCTGACATTATGACTGCAGAGGTATTTTATTTTAATAAGTTCAAGGTAATTAATGTTGACAGGCGATTTCATTAACTATGCGTAAGTTTGTTTTATTGATATAAATATCACGAAAACTGTCAAGTCTGTCATGGTTACATAGCAACAGGTCATGATTATATTTTTTATTGTTGAGTGTATTTTTTCTCTCTTCATTGGATATATGTACCAAGTTCTAGGCAAATTTGTTGTAATGCAATTTTGAAAGTTTTTTGATTACTGGTGTTCGTTCGAGATTGGAAGAATTGTCAATTTCAATTTCGAGCTTGCCAGTTACTGGCATTATATTTTTAACCTGTATGATCAAATGCAGTACTCGTGTTACAACCTATATGTTCTATGTCTTAGATACAAGTCCAGATCTGGAGGAATGCCCAGAATAGGTGGCGACTTAAGTCATATTAACCCTCTCCATGCTGAAGGCAAAAATAGATGCCCCAACTAGTTGTACCTGTGCATAATCCAGCATGGAGAGGGTTAATGGCCCAGGGCTCTCTTGTACAAAATGGCGTAGCTCTAAGATAACCTGAACTCTGACCTTAGCCTACACCATTGCTAAGGCTGAAAGTTGTCTTAAGAGTTAGGCTGTGTTGTATAGCAGGCCCAAGGTTTGCAGGTGACTTGTGAAAGTTTGAAAAATATTCCACTTTTCGCCTTTTGTCATGTTTGTTTAGACCTTGAATTCCAATGTAATAAACCTGTGAGATCAGAGATTTTTTATTCCTATGATGTTTTTTGAAGATGTTATTTTTGTTTAGGTTAAATAACTATGGGGTTAACCTGACCTGTAGTCCTTGTTGGTTAGTACATGTACTTTCTGATTGGTGTCTGAGAATGGTACTTACGGTAATTACATATTGTAGATCTTAGAATGAACCCAAGAAATGACAAGATCCATGTTACATAGCAACCTTAACAAGGAGAAAAATGGCTCCTGCAGCCCAAAACACTAAAAATAAGTGAAATATTGGGTACCAAATGCAAAATTAGTTGCTAAATTGAGCCCTGAATAGTCTCAAGAATATTGGTCTATTAAAACATTATACCGTTTTTATTCAAGAATGGGGGTAAATATTTTCCATCCTTGACCTTAGATGACTATGACTTAGTCGAAATGCTGTTTACACCAAATCAGCATATCGTGTTGACATCGAAATTCTAACTTTTGATCTCTGAATATTGCATTATTTACAAAATATTGATCCTGCTATTTTTTAAGAAGAATATTACACCAGTGAACAACAAACAGACACAATCAATGTAAAAAAAAACTCCAAACATACCTTGCATTAAAGTTATACTGTCTATATTAACTGTACAGTGCTGTTTGGAGAATATGCATTTTGAATGTTTATTACAGTTAATGTTTACTTGACTATTTATTGCTGTGAAGATATATGTGTGTACCTGTATTAAATATGTAGTGCTTCTAATATCGCCAAATAAATAATACCTCATTATGCCATGTATAATGTTATATAAATGCCCATGTATTCAAGGGAAATATTAAAAATAATAATTAAAGAGGTACTATGCTTGTATTTCTGTAAAATGAAAATTGGATTTGAACAAATGTGGTTAATGAAATGGTTGGACTGGTAGATCGTTGTGTGGTTAATGAAATGGTTGGACTGGTAGATCGTTGGGATATAAATCTGACACAGTAAGATATGGTATCCTCTCTCGCCCCCAAATCCCCCTCCCTTCTCCCATTGACCCCCCACCCACATCCCACACTTTTTACCCGGTCGCTACCAAAACAATCTTTTTGCGCTTTGCATGAATCATATTTATCTTACAATGGAAGTTATCTGATTTGGTTGTTTTGGGCATACACATTAGTTTTAACTCTTTCATTGCTGGAGGCAACAAGAGATGCCCTAAAGACAGGTGCCTGTGGCTAATCCAGCAGGGAGAGGGTTAACATGCTTGTGTCTATTATAACCTGTTTCTAAGAATTATATTAGTTTTTATAGAATCCTTATTTTGAAAAACAAAACAAACAAGAACCAATGAGAGAAAAGTTAATATGGTGGTCAAATTAAACTTGCTCAAGTGATATATATTTATGTCAAATGGTATAGCACAACATAAAACCAATTACTAGTATTGGAATATATCACAGATTGTATGTAGTACTTGTTTATCTTATATTGTCATAATGGGCATACTGCTTTGCAAAATAACCAAAAATGAAGAATACTTTATGAACTTGCTGTTTCAACACAATTTAACTCTCTTGATGCTGAAGGCAACAAGAGATGCCCTAAGAGCAGTGTCTGTGCCTAATCCAGCAGGGAGAGGGTTAATGCTATAGAAGCTGTGTTCAATTGATAGTGTTAAATGGCTTCAAGCCAAAATTTAAATATAATTTAATTTCTACAATATTCATTGCTTTCTTTAGTACATATCCTTTAGTGAAGAATTCACATTTATTCATGCCAGGTATAGTCTGCACTATATGTTAAATTATGCAAGTGCTTTAAGTAACCACCAGATTTTAATGTTGTCTGTGGTATCCTTCAAGGTATATTGCAAACTGCATACTAGTATATAGCTAGTCATATATGAGAACAAAGTGCCTCTTAGAATGTGATTACACAAATTGTTGTGATGCATTGTGCTTGTGAATGTACAGTCGTTTAGAATGCTACAGATCAGCTTTTTTTAAAGCAATAAATATATTGTCTTTACACTTATTAAATTGTTTTGTATTTTTTTAATACGGTACATTTTATTTTAAAAGGCAATTTCGGTGAAATGCATTCATTGTCATTGAAGATGTTACAGACCAAAGATAACATTCATTATTGCAACATACGGTAGACTTCACACATAACGTACCGTACTCATTGGGACTGGCTATTTCTGTCCGCTATACGCATATGCCGTAATTAGCGTTAGACGGGACCGTGACTTCAGATTCAGTCAATTATAGGCGGTTTTCCAGTTTATCCGAGGCCGGTATAGGTATGCGAGGTCTACTGTACTTGCATAATGTAACAGCTATGAACAAGCTTTTGAACATGGATTTGAGGCAATATACCATGATGCAATGATTAATTGGGCTAGCGGAAGATCAGGCCCAGAGATTACAAAACATTTTGAGTACGATTTCAAATTTTATATGCACATTGGTAAACAAACCTTTGAGTTTTAGCATGGAATCGTACTCAAAAGGTCTCGTAATCTAGAGGCCAGACATGGGAGCTAAATGTCCATTCAAACTCACACAGAACAGACATCAATGTTTACATAAGTTCCCTTTTTGATGTTGTCGTCTGAAAATGATCTCCTGTATTTTCTATCGTTGCAAATGGGTGAAAGATTCCCGCAGCGACATTAAACTCCATATTCACTCACTCACTCACTGTATTTTCGATTTCTGATACTTCTGATACATAGGATATGGGGTGGGTTTGGGCTTCGAGAGCCTGACATCAATGTTCACAGAAGTTGTCTTTCAAACGTGATCATGATAGGATGAGCCGACTGTACCGTGGCAATGCAGTTTTCATCCTTGGTCTGTCAGTACCAGACATTGCTCGCAGATTTACTGCTATGGATGTTGCAGATTTCCTCCAGCCCTGAACTGACAAGCTGTGATGCAAGTGGAAGAATCATGAAAGCTGCTCTAAATCCTAATTTAAATTTAAATTCTCTCCACTCTGTAGTGTTTCAGTGCAGTTCTCATTCTTGGACTGGTTCTTGTTAGCTGGTGAAAATATAAACAAGACAATAAACATAAATCACCGACATTTAATGACCAGCAATATAACAGACAAATCTTTTACAGAAGTGGCGGCTAAGAACAAATCTGGGCCCAATAGTAAGGCACTTGGAAGAAAGCTTTCATACTCCTCCTTTTGTCTCTCTATCTCCCTACATCCATCTCTCTATCTTTGCCAACCACAGTATCCTTCCCTACACATATTGTTTCCAATTCACAGCCAATCTACACTTTGTGTAATTAATTTTTTTCACGAGAAATTTTGTATTGTACAAAAATATCATATTGAACAAAGACATGCAAAGTAACAAATGAGCAATTAATATACAACACTTTCCTCTTGATAGGATGTAACAATCTGTGATTATGAGTCACACATTTTTGATTAGAAACTATATGAAATTTCTCTGAGCACTATACATTATCACAAGTAAGGGGGGGAAAACATAACAATATAAGACTGGAATTTTGTATCACTTTGAACATTTACGTCTCACAATAGTGATCACAGATGTGTATGTTGCGACACAGCAGAAGTTTTAAACAACCTTGTATCAGGAAAGATGAGACGGCAGATTTGCCGTCAAAATTAAAAGCTCATATTTTTGTATCATAATGTTTTCACTTATTCACTATTTTTGTAAACATTTATGTACACACATTTATTTAAATACTTTAAACTATATTGTGCTATTTCCAAATACTATACGAAATAAAATACAGTTATTATAATAAATACACGTTAATTCAATAGTGCTATAAATAAACTTACTTTTTTAATACATATTATAATTGACAGAAATATGTTCTTAAAATTACAATTTAAAACATTTTGTAAGTTTATGTGATTTATCAATAGAAATTACCTCCAGTGTTTACATTGTAGTTGATCTGAAAGTAAAATAATGTCTGAAAAATGATAAGATAACTACTTTTACATAAAAATATGAGATTGTTAATCTGTTAACTTTTTATATCTATGTTATTAATAGTTGAATAGTATGACATAAATCTGTACAGAATGTAAAAAAAAATATACTTTAATAATTATAATATTTCTACAAACATGTAATTTCAGAAATATTGTAAATCATATTTTTATCTTAAAAAACATAATTTCTTCAGAGTATTAACCCTCTCCACACTACAGGCAACCATATATGCCCTAATGAGCAATGCCTGTGCCTAATCTAGCAGGGAGAATGTTAAATAATTAGGTCCAATCTTTAATCTCCTAAAACGTAAAGTATTTTTGTCATTAATGTCAGGAAAAAAAAAGTTAAATAAAATACCAATGCCCAAAATGAGAGAAACACCTTTTTTTTAAATGTAGAAGAAAAAAGCGTGGAATGTGTATTTTAAAATTAAGAAAGTAATGAACAACAATATGAAAACAAACATATAGCACATCCTCAGACCGACAAATGTAGCACTAAAATATATGGCATGGACCAAAATACAAGTGAAGTCACAATCAGTTCTGGACGGTCAAATTTCACACTGCAAAGAGCTATTATAAATATCACATCTTAATGCAATAGCATGCAGGCATATATAGCTTATACATATCACATTCATCAACACTATATGGCAACCATGTCTCAAAACATAGAAAAAAATGCCATATTTAATTGTCAAATATATTTCTGTAATCTAATTTTTAATATCCAGAAAGAAAAAAACAATCCTCGGGTAAAATAACAGAAACAAATATATTTTCTCTCTCAAAATTTCATTAAATAAAACCTGGCTAAAAAACTCTGATAAAACGTGTTTGATTCTAACATTTGAAAAATGACCAAACCAATTTGGAGTGAACATTGAAAAGGGTTCATATATGAAAAGTATACTAGTATATCTATTTGATTGTATAGATGCTATATAATAACATGCCACATACATTTCATCTCCCTAGTCATTATAACAACATAGTTGAATCCAACACAACGTACAATATGTTATTAGTTTTTCTGCTTGTCTGAGTCATTAGTAGATAACACCATGCCAACTTCCAATCAGAAATGGGAGACTTAATTTTCGGAACCACAAAAATATTTTCAAATTTTAAACTCTACAATATTGTACATCAAATGATATGGTAATCATTATGCCCTCATTACATGGAGTAAAGGTAGCGCTACGAGAGTCGTAACTGCATGTTAATGTATAGGAATTACGACTATCGGTGTGTTACGATTGTTCTATGGAACCAAGGCCAGGCTGGCATTTCACAAAAATGCATACAGCAGAAAATGGCGAAAACATTGATTTAGTTCCAGGCTACCTGTATGACTTTTGTGAAATGAGCCAGATTGGATCATAGCTACACCAATATGGTCAGTTTGTAGATATTTTACATTATCAGATGGTTTAATGCCGAAACGCACAACATCCTTGAGGCCCAGACTCAGTTATTACTATTCATACGCTACAGCTCTGATAATATCCTTAGTGGTAACCCCATTTAGATGGAGTGAGTACATTGTATTTTACATCACAGCGGGAATCTTTCACTAACCCCATTCAGAAAAGATCATGATGAAGTGTATTCCAAAAAGTCGGAAAAATAAGACCAATCTAAGACCATGTAGCGCCTCTTCTTGGACATGTTGTCTGTTGTCAACACTACGAAAAGGTTTAAGAGAAGCTCTCCGATTGGCTCAATTCAACTTTGATCTGAGTAAGTCATAATGGAGTCACAGGGCCTGAATTTGCCCAGGAAATTATATTGTATGTTTCAGGAGTCCGTGAGTTTGGGTTTAGAGGATGAGTGCCAATTAATTTGCTCTGGTGATCAGGAATTGGCGTAGTGCAATCTACAAATGACTCAGATTAATAGATAACTGGTAACATGTACATGTACATCAATATACTGGAAAATTAATGGTCTTAAAAATGACTTGAATATTTCATGATTTTCTAAAGATTTGTATACCCCAATATTTAAATAAATTACACAGTACGTCATTACTATTTAAATATCATGAATGTGGTATGATTCAATAAATAAAACTACCGAATGGGGGATGGCATATTGTCTTGAAAATTCAAAATATTTGAACTTTAGTGTGATTTTTTTCCATATTGAAAACTCTACAGATCTGCTTCATGAAAAAGTAATTATATGCATATGAATATAGAGATACTTCAATACATGTAGTTTTGATTTCTAATACATAACACTATGTACAAATCCATAGCCACAACACAAGTGGATTTTAATAAAACATTGTCTAATGGCTATCTACTACACAGTATCACGGGGTTAATATTGCAATTTTCATGGGGTATTTTCAACAAGTGAACAATATTGTATGGAAAGCCTAGTACTAGTATGCCAAAAGTAAACTATAAAATTTCAAAACTATTTAAATTGTCAGTATTTGTTTTAAAGTGTGCAAACTGTATATTTTGTTTAAATTCCAAACACTAAATTTTCAAACTATCTATGAAGAAATATTTTTGGTTTTCTCTCAATGATCTACAATTTAGATAACGTAATTATGTGTTATGCACAATTAAAAATAAGACAATGCAAATTGTAAGATTGCAAAAGAGATGGTACATACTTTTAATAGACAACACTGTTGTAAGTGTAACAGATTGCACATACTTTAAACAGATTATGATATGCAATTAAAAACATTGTGCAAATTTATAAAAGGACTGTGTAAAGTTCTAACAGTTTGCAAATACTTTAAACAGTATCTAGCAAATGTCTTTCCATATTTTGCCTGCCATACAATTTATTCATAAATTTGGCTAAAACTTGAAATTATGCTGAGGTCAAATAAAACACGAGTATGGACACTGATCCTAAATATTCTCAATCTAGGTACTACGGTAGTATGCAACTAAATTCTACAAACCGGGTTTGGAGACCTTTTTGATATTTGTTGAAAATCATATTAATTCTCTTCCCCTCTCCCCATTTTATTCCTATTGTGAATTAATTGCAGTAATTTCAAACTTAATTATTTTTATATCATTTGAGCGAGTGGGTTATTGTTTTTGATTTATGTTACATCAGGAATCTTTCACATTTACGTGATGAATAATATCATTGGACCTGGGTGCAGTAGTTACTCTACTAATTCAAACTCTCTAATAGTTCCAACACCTATATTAATTGGCAAAAATATTTTTTAGTGAGCCTAAAATTACAAACATGACAATTTTTTTAATCGTAAATTTTCTGATAAATCAAACACAATAATTTTTTCAACAATCAGTACAAAAAAATAATTGTGGTTATCTTTTTTTATAAAATCTCTCATTTATTTACCATCTCATTTACAACCATATTTTCTACTTTAATTTAGTTATCCCTAATTATACGAACACTGATCATTTACATCTTTTGTATTTTTCTACCAATTCGAACAGCTACAAATTTATTGATTTTCGCCTGTTTGAATTATTAGGATAATTATGGTAATATATATTGAGGCCGTGTGTATTTTGGAAAGAAGGGTGGGTGTCAGGAATTATGGCGAATCCGAGAAAATACTCTTCACATGACTTACCGTATGTATCTAATTATTTACCTGGGAGATAGTGGGTCAAGATTACAGTGGGACATTTCTTAGAAATATCAGACACTGTCTATGTGATTCTATCGTAGCTCTTAAAGGGATATCGACTGCATACATTATATGTACAACAAGACGGAGAAAAGAGCATGAAAGATTATTAATAATGAACACAGATATACAATTATTAACTATGGATACATATGGTACAAAATGATGCTGTAACACACGCATGAAGTGCGAAATATACTCATGAGACTAATAGTACACTAGACATATGCGATCACATTTAATAAAACAATACAACACGGTAAATATATATATATACATTTTGCTAATCACAACCTTCTGCTACGTTTTTGTTACATGTTCTACAAACACGTTAAACTACTTTTTTAATGAATTGTTAAATATTGACTTCAATTTTGAATTTCAATGGAAATTCAAATTCAATTTCAGCCATAAAATACTTTCTCACATACTAATCTGGACGAAAAAGTCGTCCGAACTATATCTAAATATATACGGTATGTATTTATGAATATATTTGCATAAATTATGCAAATGCATTACAAGGAAATGGGACGGATTAATATTTCAGCAGAATGTGGTGATAATGCTTGTCGGTTAGAAACAGTATTTGGATATAATTATAGTATCAAACATGCTCTAAGAACTGAAAATGAAATTATATATTTTAGGAATAAGTTCAACATAATACACATTGCATTTTCAAGAATTACCTGTATATTTTTAAACAGAATTCTAATCAAGCTACATTTGAAAAAAATAGACAAGGAATTATTAACATAACCAGGCCCCGAGATTACAAAACTTTTCTTAGTACAATTTCATACTCAATTCAGGTTTTTCACTCATATCCCATTTGCAAAATTTTAATTAAGCATGAAATCATACTCAAAAATGTTTCGTAAAATTGGACCAGTCTATTATTGATTATTGCGCTCAATCAATGTCTAACATGTCTAAAAACATTGTCATATGTCAAAAGTCTATATGTTGTTATTGTTGAAAATCACAAGCAAAGCATACCTAACATATCTGTAAATTGATAAAGAATTTGTATGTTCCAAATGTCATAATGTTGTTGGGGAAATTATGAAATAATCTGGCCCTGATATTATGAAATGTTTTGAGTATGATTTCATACTAAATCTCAAAATTTATAATGAGGATTTGTGAAGAAAACTTTGACATGAAAACATAGTTAAAAGAGTTTCATAATCTCAGGACATGACAGTTCAAATACATGTACTGGTATATTTTGTTGTAAGAAGATTGAAGTTGAGATAAATGCATAGACAATGATAGTCTCTGGTTTTTAAAAATGGTGGCAATTATTTATTTAATTTTTGTGATGATTTTCGTTTTAGTCTACATTCTTTCAGACAATGCTTTTAATAGAAATGTAAAAATAAATAAATTTAAAAACAAAATTGCCAACATTTTTGACAAAGACTAAAATAACGACGGACATTATTGTTGTCACTAATATAGTATATATAAACTCATTCCTGTTAATAATATGGGTTTGTGCGTATGAAACACTTTATGGCACTAATTAATTATTTACACATGCAACATATAAATTATCATTCAGTTAATGAAAAGCTTTTCCCAAATGTTTCATTAAAACAAATTGATCTGACCAGCAGAATATTAAAAGAATTTATCAAATATTTATTCACTTACTGGCAAAATATGTTATGAACATAGAATTTATTAGTAAGTGGAATGTAGAATTTAATCATAAGTGAGGAATTAGTTGATGAGCAAGGTGTTGTTTTAAGTCACAGTGGAAATCTTTCCTTATTGATACTATGAACGTGGAAAATAGAATTTAATAATAAATTGGAAAATAAAATGTAATTATTAGTCATAATGAAATGTGCATGAATATATACATCCATATTAAAGGCCTGTGAATATGTTTTAGTATTTTGTGCTTGATATTAATATATACTCAATAAAATAAATTAAGGACCTACATATATTTTGTCGAATTTGGATTGGCGAATTCTTGTACCATTCTTCATACAATGCAAGTTCATTAACCCTCTCCATGTTGAATTAGGCACAGTCACTGCTCTTTATGTTGCCTTTCAGCATGGGGAGAGTTAAAATACTTGAAGATTGTAGACATTTCGAAATTCTTCATGGACAATGCAAAGATTTATATGTCCAAAAGGACCACTGGCCTTTAATTAATTTCCTTGAGTATATATATTTCTAGCACTGACTTTTGGCATGAACAATACATATTGAATTGCAATAATTAAAAATCCTTGTTACAGCTGTACTGCCAAAATGAAAGTTAGAAATGAAAAAAAAAAAGAGAAATAAAATATTAGTAAAACTCTCATATAATCTGGTCAATACGAAAAGTGGTTGGACGGTAATTCAGGAACAAATACACTATAAGAAAATGTAATATACCGGTACAAACAAAAGTATTATTTACATGTAAAGAAATGAGAAATTGTAGACATTCCAAAATATTTGGCAATATTATCAATGGACGGTAACAATAATAATAATACCTGGACTTCTGTGATCCAATGTGAAATTTCAAGAATATACAAAAGTATAAGTATGCCTGATCATGTATGTGGACATGCAATTCTGTTATAATATGATGTCTTAATGAACTCTGATGTGGAAAACCAGAAATGGACAGATTTGAAAGACCATAAAAACTGTAAATTATTTCAACGATTTGTCAATCCTCTCTGTCCAATGTCATGAAAAAAATGTTTAAAAAAAATGTCATGAAAATTTACGAGTAATTATTCAAAATAAAAATCAATAAACATTGTGTAGCAGAATTCTAATGCTGCCAATGGTATGATTTTTACCAAAACAGTGTTATGGCTAATACTTCTCTGCTGTTAAATATCACAATAATCACAAAATTTCTAAATTACTAAATGCTGCGTAAATCATAAACATGTCTCATTCATCAATGTAAATATTGACACGTGAGAAAATGAATTTATTTTAATGTGTTTCACACATTGCGTAGCTAGTTCCAATTTTTAGTTTGGACATTAGATTATCGAGGAAATGCCTGCTAAAAAACACAATGCTCAAGTCATGTGTTCCACAGGTAAATATTGAAACAGTCACGTGTTCCGCAGGTAAATATTGAAACAGTCACATAATCCGCGGGTAAATATTGAAACAGTCGCGTGTTCCGCAGGTAAATATTGAAACAGTCACATGTTCTGCAGGTAAATATTGAAACAGTCTTGTGTTCCGCGGGTAAATATTGAAACAGTCACGTGTTCCGCAGGTAAATAATACAGTCGCATATTCTGCAGGTAAATATAATACAGTCGCATATTCTGCAGGTAAATATAATACAGTCACGTGTTCCGCAGGTCGCTATGAAGCAGTCACGTGTTCTAATTGGAGCCATCGGCAGCATAGACCGCAGAGAGACGACTGTTGCAGCGGTCCACCGCGGAGAGTTGGAGATACTGTGGAACATTTGTGTCCTCCGTTCCGGTGGTCATTCCGAACTGCTCCATGGCCATGTGCTGAGGGTCGCCGTAACCTGCAATGACAAGTGGAGCGTGGAGAAGGTTAAGGTCATATTTTGTGTTAGCCCCACCTGTGATTTCACAAAGGTGTGAAAAATCATGACATCTTTGACAGGTAAGTCAGTAAACAAAAAGCTTGCAGCTGTGTAATTAGATGATGTTGAATAGAAAATAAAACAGTTTTTTAAATTAAATTATAATATATTAAAAATAAAATATGACATCTGTAATAGACAAGACCAGGTTGACATTTTATATTTCCGTGCGACAATAACATTACAAAACATGGCATTTTGAAATAAAAACAAATACAAGTATTTAAAAATATAAAAATTATAATTAAAAATATTAACTGATTAAACATGAACACCAAGCATTATGCTACTTTACCATAGTTGAGGCAATAACATTATAAGATGGAATTTTAAAATAAGAATAAATACAAGTACAATATTTAAAAATATTAACTCCAACATTCTGCTACTTTACCATAGTTGAGGCAATAAAATTATAAGCTGGCATTTTGAAATAAGAATAAATACAAGTATTTAAAAACAGCTGGTAAATGTTTAAATTATATTGCTAACATTTTCCACTTGGCAGTACGTACCTTGCTGTCCGAGATTCATGGGCATGTTGACGAACTGCTCCTCGGTGAAGTTCTGTAGCGACACCCTTTGCGACTGCATTGCGCCCATCCGGCAGCTGTTGATGTTGGTGAAGGCGTTGTAACGCTGAGGGTACTGTGGGTATCCGTTTGTGTTGGACATGTCTGAAATATAGTACGGTAAAAATAAAAATAAAATAATTTAAAATAAAAACATTAAAAAGATTTTACAAATAAAATAAGAATAGAAAATAAGTAAATTACTTTAAAATAACTAAAGTAAATACTAACTAACTAACTAATAAATAAAAAATGAGTACAAAATATTAAATAATCAAAATAATATTGGTAAGAATAATAAAAATAAGAAGAATAACAACAATGTCAATAACAATACTCCCAATGGAGCTGAGACTGGAAAGCTCATGCACACTGTTGCATTGACTAATAAATAAATATATTGTCAATCCGACAATCTGATTGGTTCACGTGACCCCAAAACATTGCATTCATACTATGATG
>JAUTBZ010136200.1:0-13414 GCA_032361785.1 Lepetodrilus galriftensis | reverse complement strand
AGAATTCTACTATAGAAACAACTTCACAACCTTTTGCACTCTCCGTGTTAAATAAACCTCTACGAGCTCTGGGACTAATGAGGGAGCTGGATAATTGCAATCTGATATCCTATTATAATGAAGCACAATGTAGTCTTGGCATGTTTAGTGGAGGTCTCATGTCCCCATCACAGCATCCTTCAGAGCTGCAGACCCATTTATGTGATGGATGTTGAGGTCAATATTACACTATAGGCAATAGCCCATCCTATGCAACCATTAGATGAGGTTGGCACCGTTCTCTTGATGTTAATGGTGTAAACTTGCTCAGGCAAAACGCATTGAGTAGGCTGTTCAGACACTTCAGCATTAACCCATTTTACCTTCAACTTGACTTGAAATTCTTGTAACACAATCAAAGTACATTTTGCGATTTTAATAATTTGGGGCAAAGACTGTCAATAGAAAAGAAGACCACACAATATATTTTAACTAAGAAACACACTTTAAAATATTTATTAATAATCAAGTAACATTGAGATTCATGTGTTTTAGGCAAAGCAAATCAAAACCAAATACTACATTACATACTTTAATGTTAACACACTTGAAATTATTTTAAAATGATCAAGTAACATTCATGAGATTCATGTATTTTAGGCAAATACATTCAAAACAAGATACCACATTACATAATTTAATTAAAAAATAAATTAAAAAGAAAAGTTTTTAAATTAGGAAAAATAGATGGCAACGACAAGTAGTATTTTGAGAGTCTTGTAATTCTTGATATACTTTAACTCAAAACCAACCAGAAGAATTCCTCCAAATTTGAATGGGTTAACCAAATTCAGCAGATTTCTAGGCAGCAAGAATGGCATAGCAGACTCCAAGGTGTCTTTACATGTCAGGACGAACAGCAAAAATATCTCTCACTACTCTTCAATTACCACCAATACCCTACTTTTACCAAGTCAGGTGCTAGTAATAGACAAAGATGGATCAGCAGGCTTAGATGAATCACATAACCAAGACACATTTTCGTAACATTCTTGTCGGCAAAGCTAAGAGAACCACATATATAAAGAGGGTCGGCTCGGGAATATCCATTTCATTATCCATTTCCGTCCACTTGTTATTCTCTGTGGTGCTATTTTCCAGTCGGTGCCATCCATTCTTCCATTTACCTTATTTGGTATTGTGTTGCTACCTAAAATTATCCAGTAGCCGCTATGATAATTACATGTATTATATTTCTGATTGGTCACTGTATCACATACAGTATTCATTATCAGCATTCAGCAGCAGCAATGTCTATCTGGAAATTCCATAATCAGGGGGAAATGTCATATACAGGACATCAGGAATCTACTCAGCACATAAACATAAAATTATGAGTATATGTATATGTGTGTGTGTATACTCTGTAGTTGATGCTAGGCATTCACCATTGGCTTTGATAATTGTGATTAACATAATTAAAAACTAATATTGAAAAATAAATAGCGGACTTTTTTCTTTATGTTACAGAATCAATAAATTCTACATTTAAGACCATTGAAACAATTACCATTGATTTAATTGCACTACTAGTCTTCTTTAGCAGTTCCTTTGTGTGCTATCAGGGTATGAAATGTGCATGTAAAAATCCATTCTTAACCATGTTAACATAATCCAGATTTGAATTGCTAATCGATTTGCTGTAAGGTGAGACGTGTAAAGACACTTTGATTAAGCCCCTTGTTCCTATTTAAGATATTATTTGCTTGACACTGTGTGAGTTCCCCAAAAGCAGTGCTAATCCCCCCAGAATAAACTAATTGTAAAATGTCACATGGCCACGAGCATGTTTCCGAAAATGAGCATAGCCCAGAGATTCCAGAAACCTCGACCTTAAATCAGGATTCGATCAGGTGGACCTGTACCGCAAGTCCACACTGAACCTCGACAGCAGGCTCCTTCCAGCATTTTGTGTAACTGGGCAATACATGTGTGTTCAGCATGTTTGATTAGATCACACAACCTCAGTGGGTTGACTACACGTCTTAATGCTCCTCGAAATGTCCTCAGGTGAACATTGACAGCGAGATCGAAATGTCAGCCACGTTATTGTTTTACAGGGTAAGTAAGCACTGCTGGCGAATTCCAAAAACTGCTGATGTTGCCTGTGAAGATTACTATGCGAGACAAACATTTAATCCAGACTCGAGTCAATGTAGATTTTTATCACTATTCTTTTTCTTTGATTGTCTACTTGCTGTCTTCTTGAAGACATGATAGAGTAGACAGAGATCAACAGTTCATATTTGATTACATAATCTATAGAGTACAATGCAGGTTATATCAAAGTCATGCAAGTTAAAATTTGCATAATATTAATCTCAGTCACATGTTCTACTCATGCAAAAGGGTATAGGTACATCATTTTTCAGTTTTACTGTAGAAAAATGTCATATATTAAATTGGCAGGCTAACAGTAAATACATTCATATTAATAAATATATATATTTGCTATTGTTTTCTTTTCATGTGGAAAGTATAGAATCAATATGGCAAGTTCGAGAAGAGAATTATTTCATGTTCAATCAGATATGCTGCAAGCATAATTTATTATTGCATGTATTATCAAGTTGTACATCTATGTACGTGTGTTAGCTAATAGCTCATTTGCTAGATAAGCACTTCTAGCCCTTCATACAGTGCAAGCTGTGACAAATTACTCTGTCGGTCACACATGGCAGCCATCTCGATTTTCATGGTCACATCACAATTAATATCCTTGATTTACCATATCAGCTTTCCGTTGGACATATTGGCTTTAGATCAATACAATACATGAAAGTCTACCTTCAAGTGAATATCATATGTTATATTGCAATTAAAATAGTTGATTTTAGTAATACCGTAATATTGATGTACCTTAAATCATGACAAAGGCTAATATATACGAAAGCTTGGCCAATAATTCAAAATGTTCGTGACATGTCAGCATTCACTTGAGATACTTCTAATGGCAATAATTCATGTCGCGTCAAAGGGATGCATCACATAAACTTTTGACCGCTACTTTGTTTTCTTTTTTAGTGGACTGAAGTCTCGCAAATTGCATGTAGATTTTTTGTTCTGAGTCATTAAGACAGTCTAGAGTTTGTTGTGAGCGACACTTTAAAGACTTTACTGCCTTTCATTTACTTAGTCAGTGGGGTCACTTTACGGACGCGCGTGGACACTTCATAGCATGATGGCATGAAACCCTTTAGTGTACTGGTCTCATTGCTTTAACATTGATCCAAAGCAAAATGTGCTGACACGCAGATTTGTGTTCTCGATTTAGGGCATTACTTGAAAGTATAAATTGATTCAGCAACTTAATCCCAAAGTTTTAGCTCACAGAAGAAAGTTTAATTTTAAGGAATGTTTACACATTTTGATGATATTTAAAATGATATACTAATAACATATTTATTGTTCGATTGATTGTATTAATGTGCAATGATTTATGAAATTGTCACTGCCATTAGGAATGTGTTCATTAGAAATTATAAGAAATGACAGTCAATTAATATTTGTTCATTGAAGTATAAACAATTTGAAAGTGCTGGTTAAACTAGTGTAGATATTAATTTTAGTATTCAACAATTGATATTTTATCTGGGCTACTACAGATCGAGTGAACATGTTTAAATTTCCTAAATTTAAGCAGAATTTTTACCGACGTACAATTAGTCACTGCACATCTGACCTGCCAAGATACCAGTCATGTCACACGCTTTTCTTATCGCATGAAGTATACATACGAAGATAGCGGGGTTACCTGGTTTAGTTAGCTCGGTCACAATAACAGGTGGTAAAGTGCACCTACAGTTTCAATCTGCTCTGTGTAGCAGTGCATGGAGGTGCTGATGAGAGATACAGGTGTATTTGTACAGGGCAGTGAGTAGAACAAATTAACAATACAGACTACCCATTGTGGCTGTTCCCATATCATACGTACGGTTTTCCTGCGCTGAACAGGTGTGGTGGAGTCAAATCTGACGGCTATTATTACACTGAGTGTATGTTTTCAAAAGGTTTAATTATAATATTGTACAGGTATATACTTATTTTCAGTAATTTTATATCAGGGTTCAGGATGTCATTTCGAGAACGTGATAAAAGCATTGTAACCTAAGTATGAGTAACCCAAGATAAATTACTTCTCTGAGTCATAATTAAGTGTATACAATTTCTAATGTATGCTAATACGCAGTTGTAATGAAATAATTTTAGTTAAGATACTGCATAATAAATATTTTAATTTAATAATGTTTCATGTAAATATGAAACATAACTTTTATTTTCAGGGTCATTAGTTACATCATTACTAATTACTATAGATGGTGATATTTTAATTAGTCCACACAATCATAAATCTAACATGTGACCTCTATATTGCCTGCATGTAATCAGTCGCCCAGGATGGGACGATATTAATGCAGAAAATTACAATTTACCACCAGAAACAGGAAGGCTTTCAACAGTTTTATGGGTCGTAAATTTACAAACTTTCTCCTATTTCCGACAAAAGAATCCTGCGAGTTTTAAGTGCGATACCAGGATAGGAAATGTCTCTTCCTGACGTCAGTGTTGAGAGAACAATACCCGGGGTCCTATAACCTTTTAGCAGCAGATTCAGATAGGATAGGCACACTCCTGTGTTGCTCCTGTGTCGTAAACAACCACGAGATGTACTTCACGTCGTGGTGGGCACATGCTGGCTCTCCACTCCTGTGCAAGGTGATGTTTGGAATACAGGTAGATCCTGTTCTTAAAATTTATTTTTACAATCATGGTAAATAACAGTGGCTATTTGTAACACTAATTCTGATATAAAATACTGTATTGTGCGACTGCATTAATTATTATACTAATTATTTTTGTGATTCTTTTAAGTGAAATTGTCACAGTCTTTATGGTATTATATCAATAACTGATGACTATTTATGATTTATATAATCTTTGTTATTATGACGAATAATACTCCAAAATATTAACCCATTACTGTTTGTCATATGTCAGAATTGTTTGATTTTACAACAGGAAACTGAATCGGAGTAATTTGCTGTTGATGTGGTTAACAGTTAATATTTTGGGAATTAAACCAAGATTTCAATTAAAAATATTAAGGGGTCTTGCATGCCTTGACCTGGCATCTTTGTCAATAATTGACCTTCATCCGTGCAACAAATTATCCATTGTTTAATTTCACAATGCAGGTGGTTTCTCTCCCATTGTTAAGAGCACGATGCACAGCCATTGTTGCATGAGACAATTGATTAGGTGGAAATTTGTGCAATGAATTCAAAGGAACTTTTCGTCTCCGACCATCATTAGCCAAATTGGTAAACCCGGAAACCATTAGCAAGAGAATTATTGATTTCTTCATAATAAAGCTGTTATATTGTATTCTACTATCTAGATGGACAACTACAAATGTCAAAACATAATTATTATGTACCATTGTTATTGAGAACATAGCACTTTGACATTTTGTGAATGTTTTGCTTTATTTTTCATATTGGTTCCATAACTGTTACGCTATTGTATGTCAAATAAGAGATTTAATTGTTCTCTTTCATTAGTGTGCTTCATTACATACTTCCAATGACAGGCAATTAATTGCAATTTTCTCCTAGATCTTCCATGTAGGGATGTTAATCCATTGGATATAAATTCAGTGTTGCGTTCCTAAAGGGTTAATTATCCTTCTTCAGCTTTCTAATTAGCAAGCCATGTACACTACCACCATTGTTCTTACCACATTGCACGACTGTGCTTGTCTGCTTTGTTAAATGAAAAATATTAATGACTAAATTGCTGATTTTTTTTTCTCACTTTGTCTTGCTATAAGCAGCATTTATTTTATTCTGATTTATCTCTTTATGTTGAATCATACTTCATATATTTTTTTGACTTCTACGATTGTATTTATTTTTTTGACTCCTTAAGAATTATTATGTTTTATAATCCATCTAAAAACTGTGAACATTTTCCAGTAATCTTCCTATCCATTTACAGCCCTGGCGGTACTTACAGAAGTCATACAAATTGATAATTAGGCTTATGTTTCGTCCACGCTTCACTTCACATATACCAGGGACGATCCAATCAGCTTATGGTCAATGGCCCTAAAACCAACATGGCTTCCCATCTCAGCCCCATTAACCTCCGACCCCTGTGGCGCTGATGGTTGCAATATTACATCCGCCCCACGTTTAGACCCAGACCCACTCTGTTATTAATTTTCCATGCTGCATCATGCCTACTTTTGTGTCGATTTCCATCCTGGTCTCCCGTAGGTGAATATCTAAATATCATTTGTGTCTCGTTTGAAATATGCTTATAGAAATGCCACGATCTGAGAAAGTGATAATTTACATGCTGTGTTTAACACATGCACTTGAAATGGTATAAAGATGTGATGTTGCCATGGAAATACTGGTTTGGTCAAGTATGTGATAAATAATTGATTTCAAGAGGTTAAAGAGGCTATTTTCAACCAAGTGAGTGCATGTACTTAACTTGATACACAGTACATGTAAATGTATCGATTGGAGTGATTGTCTATGCATCACAGATAGTTTTAGTATGCATTATCATATGACGTTGGTTTTGTTTTCATTTTGAATAATACATGTACTCTGTTGAATATTTTAACATGGAAAATTAATTTGATTTTTAAACCCTTTAAACAAATTTGATATTCATTAATGCTTGTCATAAAATGTAATTATGTTTCTTTATATTTTAGATATGGATGATGAAAGAATATCTTGTCCCGGACATCATTGTAAAATTCTGATTCTGCCGTCGTGACGAAGGAAGGCAACCCTGGTGACGGGTCATCATGGCGACGGGGTCGTCATCATTCCTGGTTTTGGTGGGTCTGGTGGTACATGCCATCCTGATTCCGATGACCAATGTCTGGGTGCAGGCCACCTATGGGACGGAGAAGTGTGACACGACCCACCACGCCACCCACTCGGAAGTAAACTGCAGTGGCAGCGGCTTGAGCCACGTTCCTTGGGACCTTCACAGCAACATCAAGATCCTCAACCTCAACAACAACAAGCTGGTGACACTGAACAACGGTAACTTCATCAAATACAGGTCCCTCGAGAGACTGTACCTGAAGAACAACCTCATCACCGATATCGAACCGGAGACATTTTCAATTCTAAAACTCTTAAAATATTTGGACCTGTCTCAGAACGAGCTCCGACTGGTTCCCGTGGAGGCCTTGAATCTTCCGCTTCTTTCCATCCTGTCGTTGCGAGGGAACAAACTGACGCGGATCGAAGACGCGGCCTTCTCCGGGATGCCTCTGCTGAAGATCCTGTACCTGGATGGGAACCACATCCGGAGCTTCCAGCGAGACGCCTTCAAAGGACTCAGCTACTTGCAGACGCTGGAGATCCAGAACAATGCCCTGCAGTACCTGGAGCCCGGGGTGATGAAACACTGCGGCTACAGCCTCCTGACTCTCAAGCTGTACAACAACCCCTGGTTCTGTGACTGCCGCATCCATTGGCTCAAGCAGTGGCTGGAGAACGACACTCACAGCATCAGGTGGGAGTTCCCCAACTTCAGGCCCAAATGTGATGGACCTTCTGAAGTCAGGAAGCTGTCCTTCTCGGTCGTGGCTCTGGAGAACTTTGCTTGTCCGCCGGAGATGTATTCCAGTTCCGACAACCTAGAGCTTCGACCGGGAGATTCCACGGAACTTCTGTGTAAATATTTCTCGATGCCCGAGATCCAGCCCAAGTGGTATAAGAACGACCAGCTGATAGAAGGAACTGGCGATGGGAAGTACGAATTCCTGGAGGATGGGGACTACGAAAAGACCAGTATTTTGCGAATGAAGGACTTCCAACAGGAGGATATCGCCAAGTACACATGTCTCATTGAGAACAATCGCGGGCTGGATTCCATTGTGTTCAGGCTGACGCTGTTCGGTGTGGACTTTGAGTCCGTGTTCACCTCCCCGATGCCGGAGCCTCTCGGTGCCGGAATCGACATGAAGAACGTTGTCATATCTGTCGCTGTGGTCTGCGGCCTCATCCTCCTGATTGTGTCCGTCATTCTGATCGTGTGCATCACAGGGAGGTACAAGCGCAACAAGGCCATGAGGAAGCAGAAGATCACCAAGGAAATCAAGGACCACTTCATAGCAAATGGGGACCTGTCCATGAAGTCCATGGAAAATCTGGAGGACAACGAGTCTCTCACCAACAGCAACGACGACTCCAACAACACCAAGGACAAGCTGTCGGATCCCGACGAGTCGCACATGATGAACAACTCCCTCTCCAACATCTGCCGGCCGTCCTCGCCCAACGGCCACACGTACATGTCCTTCGACAGCGAGCTCACCGACAACGATGAGTTGGCTCAGATATACTCCGCGATCCGGAGTCCCAAGCATGATGGCTCTCACACCGAGTCGACGACCCCGCTTCTGGACCACTACGCGCCGTCGTCGTCGATGTACGATTCCAGGGAACCGTTGGACAACTCGCTCCGGCTTCAGTCGTTCTCCAGCGTTCCCCGACACGGAAATTCCTGGTCCAACAATCACCTCCCGCGGACTCCGAATCCCGCGATGAGGTCCAACACAATTTACAATGATCCCGCGTTTCTCTACGGGACGAATCGTTACCACAACAACTACCGCGACCACAGGGACTACCGAGACTATAGGGACCCCAGAGACTATCGTGATTATGGAGACAATAGGTATTACCGCCACCCGGGAACCACTCCCCCTGTGTCCAGATTGCAACCTTCGAAGAAAAGTGCGTCCGTGGGAAACCTGGGATACCAGCAGAGGACTCTCCCTCCCCGGAAACCCCCGCGGGTCAACCGGACCGGAGAGCGGTTGCTCGACAGTGCGGACGATACGTACAGTGAGATTGGTAGTCGGACAATGAACAATTCAAGTTTTTCAGGAATTACTCCCGGAACACCTGTTTAACGGAAATAACAGTGCTTGTGTTTTCAAGTTTCATCGTGATCATATAAATAATTTCATTGCATTTTCAATTGGATTTACTCATCGACAAAAGTGCCAGTGAAGCTCTGAATTTGGAGTATCTCTTCGGAATATTTGGATACCACGACTGACTACATTATTCTGTGAAATGTTGTGATTTGGATATTTCTAGTCTTGGAGTTTTACAATACAAATTGATCGCATGGTATTATCTGAATTATATTATGTTGTATTTATATGGAGAAACAAAATAAGAAGATATTTGTGACAGAAAATTATAAATTCATTTTATCAAAATGTAATCTAATTTATTTATTTTATTAAAGAATATAAAAAGATATCCCACATTTGTAATAATTATGATCAGCTACTATTTTCAAGTATCAAATATCATGTAAATATTGATGAATTCGGAATTTTCAGAAAAGGCTTTATTTTTATGGAGAGAAATAACGAGCCAATATAAATGATACATTGATATAAAATACGAGATTTCAGAGTTATACATATCCCAGAATCCCTGTGTTTATCTCACTGAGTGTGGATACAATTCTTTCTCATCATACATGTATATATATCATCCACTTGCAGAGAAATTATCAAAAATGTAACAAGCATTTTGTCTTGTGCACACAATTGCAATACAAGTCGTGAAAGAGTTGACTACTTACTCATAGATGTAGAAACACAAGTATTACCTACTTGATATTATTACTACAAAAACAAGAATAATTACATGCTGAAATTGATCTGTATGTTGACTTCCGGAAATGTTTTCAGCATGCAAAGATGGATACAGTGGCTTAAATTAAATTCAAGATTCGATTTGGGCTTTTTCAGTCACATCCAGTAGGAAAAAGGTTAAATTTAACCCTGTACATCCTACAAACCTGAACAACGATTCAAACAAACAAATTTGAAAATGTTCTAATAACCCTTATCATAACTTCGAATATGTTTTTTTTCATGGATTAGATTGAAGATGTGTGTAATGAAAATGATAAATAATCTGGTGGCCTATTCTCGAAATATTCCTACGAACATCTTGTCCTAAGAACAGTTCATAGCTTTCATATAGAAATTAGAAATGGTTAAGATTGTCATATGATTGTCAAAATGTTTCAAGAATAGGCCGCTAGTTCTTGTATTTGTCGTGAGGACTGTTACGAATGTCTACAAGGAATGTTACCAATAATGTACAAAGTTGTTGTCAAATGCTATTTATTTTTCAAACTCAACTTTACCTCCATAAACTGTTTTATATGAATCCACTGAAGTCCTAATATAGTTTATTTCTATGACTACCAAGATTAATGTCGTCTCTATGTAATCGTAAAATAAATGGCAAATCTCTTCCATATATGCAAAACAATGAAACAACACAGCTCAATCTGTTTATTATCTCTTACTATTTACTAAGAGGTGAACTGTTGTTCATGCTAACTTTATCGTTGTTTCTCCGGAGTTAAAAGATGGATGTTTGTATAGGATCACAATCCCTGTTACACTTTGTAGGACCCAGTATATTAACCCTCTCCACGATGGAGGCAACCAGAGATGCCCTAAAGAGCAGTGTTTGTGTCAAATCCAGCAGGGAGAGGGTTAAGCATATATATAAAAAGTATGAAATTGACAACGGCAACCCTCTGTAATAAATACATTATACTGCTTAGAACGAAGAATAAATAGTCGCCTCAGTTGAAGCTCATATCAGCAAGTTCAACCCAAACATGTTGAGTTGGATAAACAACAGTATTTTCCAGAATTTATCATTTTATGCTCCAGATGCAGTTACCACAGCAAAGAACATTGCATGTCAATTTCCATCCGCTTTTTCCAGCGTAATGCCTTTCACAGAAAATGGTCATATGATCTCTCATTTTCATAGCTGAACGAGTAAAAAAACATTCGCCACAACCAAACGCTGCCAAGAAAATAAATGGAAGCTACTGGTGTATATAAAAAAAAATAATGCCATATTTTTCATTCCATATCCTGACAACATTCAGTATTAACCACATCGCTGGTGGGTGCAAGTATTTCAAGTAGAGATTCGCACACAGAAGGATGGAGAGGAAATAGTGCAGTGGTTAGCACAGTAGGTGGACTACAAATCGAGCGATGCAAGAATGAATCTCACTGAGGATGTATTGTATCATTTCCACAGTGGAGAACAATTCCACATGTGGGGAAGATAACCAGTTTCATATATGCATACTTTAGAGTTATCTCCTCTTGGTTCATATGCATCAGCCTTGGCTACCGCTTTCTATGGTAACACATTTTTTTCTTGTGCTTCTCTTCCTACAATAAACTTATTGCAATGATAAACACATCCAAAATCATTCACTTGCATTCTGGCAGCAAAATAGTAAAATGAATTAAAGGCATAATTCCATCAATATTCGCTTTTCTTGTTCTTGAATGAAATGTGATTGCATTTGAACAATTTCTTCATGTATATCTTTATCTATTATATCTATTGATAATAAATAACCAAATATGCCAAATATTCTACTGATAATTTTATGCTGCAACATGTTCAATTGTTAATTCATGAAAGATATTCTAAACCAGACAAAGTGACAGCGTATATTTAAATGTTCAACCATGTTTTCCTAGATTTCATTCATTGTGTTTCTTTTAAGTATATTCAAGTTATACTACAGACCAAAATTTGTCAACATAACTTGTAAATCTGTAGTTTCTGCATGATTTGGTCATAAAGATAGTCATTTCTATATGTCATAAACAACTGTGGGTCCAATTCGCACATTTAGAGCAAACTTTGTCAAATTAAAAGCAGAATATGAATTTTAGATGTTAATTTATACATGAATTCAGCAAGTCTTGGCCTGCAGAGACATTCTAGAGATATTTAACTTGATACTGATAGATTACATTCTGGATGTTGATTTATAAGTTTTGTCTTTCATTTGTCCAGATATATATATCAAGATTGCTAAATGTTGTCGTCAGTTAGATATTCTTTTTATTACAATCAATCTTTACAAAAATATTATTTCCGGTTTGATAAAGTAAGTTTTTTGTAATACCAATGTTAGATAAAAATTCAAAAGGTAAAAAATAATATTCTCTAAACATAAACTCTAAACATGCTAAATGTACGGAAGAATTTATGGTTATCACTATCATCATAATTAAAGTTTATTGAATGAATTAATATTATTTAACTTAATTTGCAAAAATATTACATCTATCTACAAGTTCTATATAAGAAGATACTACAGGATTTTTAGACAATGCATTTGTACAAACAGGCGAGGATATAATATTTATATATATTTATACAGCTGGACAATGTTCTCGTCCTGTCTGTAACACTTTGAATGTTGACATTTCATGCTTGCTTTATTTATTTGTTTTCAGTTGCAATGTTGTGAGACTGTAAGAAATGGGACCTAGATTGAAATTGTCAGTGGAAAATAAAACAAAAAATTGAAATGAAAATGATTGCATTTTTTTGTCATTTTTTCTTTTTAAATCGAACAGTGCTGGAGAAGGAAACATGGTAAAGAATGAACTGTCAATGAAACATGAAGGATGACATATTAACCCTGTCAGTGCTGAAGGCAACCAGAGATGCCCTAAAGAGCAGTGTTTGTGCCCAATCCAGCAGGGAGAGGGTTAAACCTGTGTCAAGACTGCAAAATGAAAGGAAATCAATGTCACATGAAACGTGCGAAATAAACAGGTGAAATATTGCTGACGAAGACATAGCCGGATTACATTGAAATGTCTTGACATTCCACGAGTACTGACCTCTAACCTCTGAACCCAGCACAAACACAATATAGATACAACTGACATTGATATACTAATCTGCTAATAATATGACAATTATGAAATATGTTATTTCTAGCTTTATTATATTTTTGATATATTATTTCCAAAATATAGAATAAGAGACTTGTAAATCAATCCAAAGCATTTTGACCTAGTAATTCCAATATTGCAAAGTGTATTAATAAGTGATTTATATATTATTTGGTACAGATCTTATACCTACCAGTACGATTACTGAGTTCAAAAAGAAAACATCATGATAATGGTTCATAAATAAATTATATATATAAAAAAAATGATGAAATGGTTGGGGAAAGTCATTTGGGTTTAACCCTCTCCTTGCTGGATTAGGCACAGACATTGTTCTGTATGACATCTCCAGTTGCCTTCAGCATGGAGAGGGTTAAAGGTAATTGTGGCAAGTTCTAACACATGGATAAGAATAACGTTTCAAAGCCATCAATGAGAGGTAAACCTCAGTAATTATTCAACAAGGTTGTGAATGTCATTGTACGATATTGCTCTATGAAAGTAGTTCCAACACTATATAACTATAAGTGCAAGTCATGTATCCTTGCCATGCACGTGTAACACACA